>JABSTT010003888.1:0-27773 GCA_013339685.2 Hyalomma asiaticum | reverse complement strand
GGTGCGCCTGGGTGACAGGAGCTGATATACAGCGAGCACAACTCCACACGAGGCGATGCTCGGCGAGCAGCACATGGACATCATGGCCACGGTCCGGGTACGGCGCTGCGCAAAAAATGTTTCCGAATGTTAACACTGCGGACATTGCAGGAAAAGGGATCAAAGGTAAGTGCACAAGCTGACAAAAAACACTGTGTGGGAGCTCGCGAGAGGTTTACCTTCAGCTAGATGTATATGTATATTTTACTCAGAACAAGCCATGGAATACTCCAGCCTATAGCTATACTCACGGCGTTGAGTAAAAGCGAGTTCTATCACTGTGGTCGGAGAGTACATTTGTCTGTTGCATGGCTAATTTGAACTTGCATTAGTGCGCCGCATCTCTAGCACCTTGCCTTCTTTCCGTGGTTGTCGTCTTGATGTAGTAAATAACGGGAGAAGGCCATGCAGCTTCTTGCACTCCCGCGCTGTGCTCTTAAGAAGATCATACGTTATGCCACGAGCGGTTTACATGCATATTTGATATTTCGCCTGATGTATTGCGGATTATTTGTTGTTGCTTAGATTGGCCTAATCGGTAGTAAAGTAGGACGTGCGCATTGCAAGGAGAGCAGTGAGTGACGTCGATACACGACATGGAAGAAACTTCGTTTTCTTCCTGTCAGCAACACTTTGTTGAATCAGAGGGTAAGATGGGCTGTTATTTTCAAAAGCGTGATATCACTCAAAAGGCCCCTTTCTGGTATAACAATTGGCTTTGCTGAAAGTTCTTGCGTTTCACTATACTGTCGCGAAGACCGCGTCGCGTAGAATGTTTTCTTGTTCTTTTTTCTTTTCCGACTGCTTTTGTAGAAGGGGTGCTCGGGTAAACGAGCCCGCGCACCGCAGGGAGCCTTCCGGGAGACGGGGGACCGAAAATGACCATGTGTGGGCGTCGCGGCCAGTTTCTGGAATTTGTTGTTTGTATTAGTTTTGTAGCAAAGCCGGATGCACGCGATCACGAGAGCTCGTAGAGCATCGTTACCTTCGACCTGCCTGACTGGCCCGTGTAAGCCGTTTTCCTATTGGTGAGAGGCAGTGGTGTTCCGAGATGTTCGTGTTGCCGTGGGCGCTGAAAAGTGCTATTTAAGCGGCGACACTGGCCTTTTTTTGAGAGAGCGGACTCGGGGACCATGACGCTCGGCACCACCGGGGAGCAGTCCGGCAGGCTGACGGGGTATGATACCATTTTCTATGTTGTATAATTTTTGCCCTGTGTGTTTTCCAACTTCAAGATGTCTTAGCTAAATAAACCCCCCAATGAGTGCTCTCCCAATTCCCTGTGTCGACGCTTCATCGCTTGCCTGCGCGGAGTGGCTCCCACGCCTCTTCGTCTTCCTGACCTTCCGATGCGTCTAACATTCACGACCCCGACGTTTCGCTACAAAGTGGTGGAGGTTGCTCGGTAGCGATATTCCCGCTCTAAAGCTACGACCCGAGTCAACAAGCATCAGGAAACTACTTCGGACTGCTCCACTATGACGGAACCCCCTTGCTTTCTCTCTGCTATGGCTACCCCCCAAGCAATACCTTTTGTCGGACCGCCAGTCTTTAGAGGCGCGCCAGAGGAATCTATTTCAGAGTGGCTACTTTGCTACGAACATGTCGCGTCGCTGAATAATTGGGACCAAGCCACGAAAGTTAAATTTTTATATTTGGCTCTAGACGGCGATGCCAAGAAGTGGCACACTACTCAGATTCTAACCGGTTCCCCTAATTCATGGGAGGAATGGGCGACGCTATTGAAGACATCCTTTACTAGCCGTCAGTCAGTCGAGATCGCCCATTTGCAGCTACAAAACCGGACACAGCTGCCGTCCGAAACTTCAGAGCAGTACTACTATGACGTCGTACAACTTTGTGCAAGAGCCAACCCGTCTATGCCAGAAGATGACCGGTTGCGGCACCTTAGGCGCGGTCTGCGTCCGGATGTGCAATAAAAAGTGATAATCGCAAACCCGGAAACTTGCGCCGAATTCCTCCGAATTTTACAGCGCATAAATTACGCAGTCTTGATGAGCCGTATGTCGGGGTCGCGGCCGATTGACTACCACTATCCTACTGGATTTCAGTCGTGGATGCAAAACACCGCGCCTCCGGTAGGGATGGCATCCGCCGCCGCGGCAGTGCAGCCTACTCCTACATGTGTCGCCACGTGCGCCGCAGCTGAACTGCGTTGCCCGCGGGAGGCTGCCGACCGCGAGAGAGACTTGAAGACGATTGCAGACTCCATCGTCTTACTGTCTGACCGGCTAAAAAACATCGAAGACAAGATGCGTCGCCCCCCAGTGCCTTGGCCACCGAGAACGTCCCGTGCCAACGACGGGCGTCCCCGATGCCAGATTTGCCTCCGCATCGGCCACGTAGCACAAAAGTGCTGGCAGCCCTTCCGGGACGACAGAAATGATCATGCGGAGTCTCTTGACAATCACGATAGTCAGCATAACCCTTCGGGAAACGAGAACGGCCGGGCCTAGGGGGCCAGCCCGGCCGCCCCATCGGCACATTGTCCGAAAGTCAGCTTCTCGTGGTCCCCACACGAGCCAATGGTAAAGAGACAAAACTCGTAATTGATACCGGTTCATCCGTAAATGTCATCTCAGAAGAATTAGCCAACAAAATTTGCGCTGCATCCAAATCGAGAAAAGACATTTTCATCAGAGGAATTGGCGGAGGCTTGCTCACCCCTCATGGCGAAGTTGAAATAAATGTTGAATTTGGCACCACTGAAGTTCAAGAAAAGTTTTTAGTGGTCAAGAATTGCCCGTACGAGCTGCTCGGTGGTCTCCCCTTTTGTCGAACAGTGCGACTTCTTATCGATTTGCACAAGAAAGGGCTGCAACTCAATGGCGAGGTTTTTCGACTGCGGGTGGACTCAAGTGCCCCCGAACACAATGATGTGCTTACAGTGCGGTGCCATGAGCACATTCGCATTGAACCTCGCACAGAGGTCGCCATTGAAGTAAAAGTTGCAAGGGACGGAATCCACCTCGTCGAGCCGAACAGCACGCTGAGAAGTGGACTCCAAGTTGCACGCACCGTGACGAGGATCGAGCATGGGAGATTCCTGCTTCGTATTGCTAATCCCACCATGTCGCCAGTAAATCTGCTCAGCGGAACAAAGCTTGGATGGGCTTCATCTATTCATGACGCACAGCTGGCAATAACGACTCCCGAAAACGATCAAGTGCCTCATGAGCTTGACATACAGACTGGGGACAACCTGCAGCAATCTGAACGGGATGAGCTGCTGTCGCTCATTGAGAAATACCGTCATCTATTCACAAGCAACGATAACCCCATCCGGCAAACTCACGTCGCTGAACACGTGATCGACACAGGTGATTCTCGACCAGTTCACCAGCACCCATATCGCCATTCCCGTTTGAAAGGCAAAAGATTGAGCAACAGGTCGAAGAGATGCTGCGCGATGGGATAATTAGAGAATCTCACAGTCCTTGGTCATCACCTGTCGTCCTCGTTAAAAAGCCAAATGGGACTTGGCGTTTCTGCGTCGATTTCCGAAGAGTCAATGAAGTGACTAAGAAAGACGCGCACCCAGTGCCGCGAATTGATGACATTCTCGACGTGCTTCAGGGGTCAAAATATTTCACCACACTCGATCTAACATCAGGCTACTGGCAAGTGGGCATTCGTTTGTTCCAGTACAACATAGTCGTCTTATTTCACGAAATGCTTCATAATAACCTCATGCATCCACTCGTGTCACGTGATTTACTGCAGAATAAAAACCTGACGAGATTTGCAGCAAATAAGAATTTTTTGTTACCAACAGTTCACACTAATTACGGCAAAAAAACATCTACATTCACTGCTATTTCACTCTGGAATGATTTACCTACATCTATCAAATCTTGTGTTTCCCTTCCAGTCTTTAAATATGACCTTAGACATCACTATCTGTACTAAGTGTACCCACGTCATGGCTGTTGTCTAAATGACTTTTTTTGCTTGTACTTTGAACTTCTTTTGTTGTGCTTCTTTCATGTTTAACTGATCTGTATTGAAATGTTTTATCTATATGTTTTGATTTTTTATAATAATTCTGTTCATTTGCTGCTGTTAGTTATTACCTACAATGCTTGTATAATGAACCGAGGGTCCCACTACAGTTCTTTTACTTTAGGACCCTCGCCTGTATATTCGCTAATCTTGTATTACCTTTTGAAATCAATAAACTGAAACTGAAGCTGAACTGAAAGAGGAAGATAAGCCAAAGACCGCGTTTGCCTGTGGACCCGGCCTGACCGAATTCAACGTTGTCCCTTTTGGCCTATGCAACGCCCCCGCCACATTCCAGAGAATGATTAACAAAGTCCTCAGTGGTCTCCTCTGGAGGGTTTGTTTGGCGTACTTGGACGACATCGTAATTTTCTCCAAGACCATGGCAGCCCCTTTGCAAGATTTGGAAAGTGTCTTTTCGGCTTTGGACGCGGCAAATTTGCGACTGAAGCCCGAGAAATGCAGCTTCGCCCGCCAGGAGATAAAATATCTAGGACACATTCTCACAGGTGAAAGCATCCGGCCAGACCCAGACAAAGTAGCAGCGATCGAAAGATTCTCCCAGCCGCGAAACAAAAAAGGTGTACAGAGTTTTCTCGGAATCTGTAACTACTATCGGCGATTCGTCAAAGACTTCTCTCACATTTCTCGACCTCTAACCAACTTAACTAAAAAGGATGTTCCTTTCGTGTGGGATGCAGCCTGCGAAGCGGCGATGCAGTCCCTCAAAGAAATGCTGATCACAGCCCCAGTTCTAGGTCAGTTTGAGCCGGGAAAGCCGATAGAGGTGCCCACTGATGCCTGCGATTACGGCATTGGCGCCGTGTTGGTCCAGAAAACTGAAGGTCAAGAAAGAGTCATTGCCTATGCGAGCCGCCACCTCAACAAGGCTGAGATGAACTACAGCACAACTGAAAAGGAATGCCTCGCAGTCGTGTACGCCTGCGGACAGTTTCGGCCATACCTCTTTGGCGCTAATTTCACGGTCGTGACTGACCAAGCTAGCCTAGCTTGGCTTATGAGAGTGAGAAATCCGAACGGTCGCCTTATGCGATGGTCGCTGTTACTTCAGGAGTTCGACATAACGTTGCGACACCGCCCTGGCCTCAAGAATGGAAATGCCGACACGCTTTCCCGCCTTCCTCACGATCCCGCACCAGTAAGCGAAGAAAACCCCTTACCGTTGCTGGTTTTGGATCAGGTGGATGTTGGAAAAAAGCAGAGGGCAGAACCATGGATTAGAGACATTGTACAGCACCTCGAGCACCCGAGTGCTCCCGTAGTCAGGAAGACCAAATGAACGGCACGGAGTTTTCGGTTGATCGACGGTGTACTGTATCGGAGGGCGAAAGGCTTTGAGGAGGATCGCGCGGCCCTCGTTGTCCCCAAGTGCTTGAGGTCTGAGATATTAAGGCACTGCCATGACGACTGTACGGCAGGCCACTTGAGTGTCAAGCGTACATGGGAGAGGGTGCGTTGCCGATATTTCTGGCCGAAGATGTTCTCATACGTCAGCAAGTACGTTCTCTCCTGCCCTGACTGCCAGACGCGAAAGCAACCGCCAGGGAAGCCGGCCGGTTACCTCCAACCAATCCCACCTGTGGGTCGACCGTTTCAACAAGTGGGCATGGACTTTCTTGGACCTTTCACCAAATCCAAAGCAGGGGACCGCTACATCGTCGTGATTACCGACTACCATACAAAATGAGTCGAAGCTGTCGCGTGTCCGGCAGCCACGGCCGCAGAGGCGGCGAGGGCTTTCGTCGAGCAAATCGTCCTGCGTCATGGTGCTCCGGAGAGAGTGATAAGCGATCGAGGACAGCATTTTGTCGCCAAGTTTACCGAGGAAATATTCCGGCTCGTGGGTAGCGAACATGCCACCACAACAGCATACCACCCACAGGCCAACGGGCTGTGAGAGCGTTTTAACCGCACGTTGGCTGACATGCTCAGCATGTACGTCTCCTCGCACCACCGCGACTGGGATGAATTTCTGCCGTACGTTCTTTTTGCGTACAATTCTTCCACCCACGAGACGACCGGATTCACTCCCTTCTTTCTTCTTCACGGGCATGAGCCGACGCTACCGGTAGATGTCGGGTCGGGCGCACAACGTGGATTCGACTACACCCTGGATGCGATGAAAGTGGCTCACCGGCTGCGGCAGGCTCGAAAATTAGTGTATGAACGGGAAAGGCACCAGCAAGAAAAGAACAAGCGCAGCTACGATGCTAAACGACGCAGTGCTGTTTATCGTCAGGGGGACTTGGTGTACGTATGGACTCCCTCGCGAGCAAAAGGAACACAACGAAGCTTCTTCACAGATACCACGGACCATTCCGTCTAGTGCGCCGGGTAGCCGAAAATAACTGGGAGGTGGTAGACCGAACTGGAAAAAAACGTGACGTTGTGAATGTTGCGCGATTAAAGCCCTGCCACGTTCGATCATGTTCCGATGCCGACGACGTAGACGATGAGTCCGGTGCCGATCACGAGGTGCGAGATCCAAGTGGTGATGTGCGCGAGTGCAGTGATGACCGCGAATTCCATCAAAGTGAAGTGCGCGAGCGCAGTGCCGGGAGTGATGTCCACGAATTACACCCCAGTGTTGTGCGCGAGTGCGAAGTCAATGGTGATGTGCGCGAGTGCGGTTCGCGAGTGGACCAAGAACTTCGTTTGCGTCATGGTGTGCGCGAGCCAGGGACCAGTGATGCAGTGCGGCAGCGCGAGAGCTCTGACTCTGAAACTGAACTTTACAGTGACTGGAAGACGTTGTCAAACGGCAACAACGGACAACGAAATGTCGCCGCTTACG
Source organism: Hyalomma asiaticum (assembly GCA_013339685.2). NCBI lineage: Eukaryota > Metazoa > Arthropoda > Arachnida > Ixodida > Ixodidae > Hyalomma > Hyalomma asiaticum. Next base: position 20,896 of record JABSTT010003888.1, on the reverse strand, counting down.
ATACTGATACTGACTTGTATTACTGTGCCAGCGAGTGAACTTTAGTGATTTTTGTGTCTCGCGGATTTCCATTTGTTGTTTTAAGCTTTCCACTTTTTAGACAGATATATAACCCTAGTGATTTTTGTGTCTCGCGGATTTCCATTTGTTGTTTTAAGCTTTCCACTTTTTAGACAGATGTATAACCCTAGTGATTTTTCAGTCTAGCGATTTTCCATTTGGTGTTCTAAGTTTTCCACCTTTTAGATGTATAACTTTTCTGAAACGAGTACCTCACATAATTGTTGTATGCAAAATTGTTTTTTTTTTCGTACTTCTTTTTTCCTGGGTTGCAAGTAAAACGAGTGGGTCACTCTTTTTCGTAGGGGGGAGGTGTCGCGAAGACCGCGTCGCGTAGAATGTTTTCTTGTTCTTTTTTCTTTTCCGACTGCTTTTGTAGAAGGGGTGCTCGGGTAAACGAGCCCGCGCACCGCAGGGAGCCTTCCGGGAGACGGGGGACCGAAAATGACCATGTGTGCGCGTCGCGGCCAGTTTCTGGAATTTGTTGTTTGTATTAGTCTTGTAGCAAAGCCGGATGCACGCGATCACGAGAGCTCGTAGAGCATCGTTACCTTCGACCTGCCTGACTGGCCCGTGTAAGCCGTTTTCCTATTGGTGAGAGGCAGTGGTGTTCCGAGATGTTCGTGTTGCCGTGGGCGCTGAAAAGTGCTATTTAAGCGGCGACACTGGCCTTTTTTTGAGAGAGCGGACTCGGGGACCATGACGCTCGGCACCACCGGGGAGCAGTCCGGCAGGCAGACGGGGTATGATACCATTTTCTATGTTGTATAATTTTTGCCCTGTGTGTTTTCCAACTTCAAGATGTCTTAGCTAAATAAACCCCCCAATGAGTGCTCTCCCAATTCCCTGTGTAGACTCTTCATCGCTTGCCTGCGCGGAGTGGCTCCCACGCCTCTTCGTCTTCCTGACCTTCCGATGCGTCTAACATTCACGGCCCCGACGTTTCGCTACAATACGATCGGGGTATACGCACGTTGAAGGCTGGCTTTCGCTAGCCGCGTTGCTGTACGTCCCGCGACGTGGGAAACACACTTGTAGTAAGAAGTCGCGTAAATGTTCTTGAATCCAAAAGAGTCTCCACATTGGTACAGGCATAGCAATGTCATAAAATACAGATCCTGCATTATGACTGAAGTGGCAGGCTTGTTTTCGCTTTGTTTGCTGACGATTTCTCAAATCTCTTTCGAAAGCACGCACCATTTCTTTGTCGTGCTACAAGGATTGTTCATTTGAGGCCTCTGTTTGGGACATAATGATTGTTTGTTTATGTTGAGTCTCTTGGAGGAAGAAAATAAATCATAGTATAATACACAACGTCAGTCTGCCAGCATTTTGAAGACTCCGCGAAGCCATTCCTTTTGTTTATTTGCTCACGATATCGGCACAGTCTTACGAACAGGGCATATAGTTCGTAAAGGGTTGTTCGGCTTTGTTAAATTGCCGGTGGCAGCATTAACCTACTGCTCACTCTCGCGTGGGGATCTCGTATTTTATTATGGTATCTGCCCATTTTTCCTTGATCCATTTAAGCCCCAATATGCATTTGACAAAGGTTGCTATTTACCGTCACAAACACATCCAGAGCAAGACACACAAGCTTGAACAGAGTAACTTTGTAACTATACGCTGGTAGTGCGTGAAACAAATTAAAGAAGCTTCACTAGCTCCCACAGTCACAGTCGATCATTTCCTCTAATGGTTTACAGCAACTCAACTGGCACGTCGGTAAACAAATTAAGTAAACTTCGGTAGTTCCCATAGTGACAGTCAAGCATGTGCTTTAAAGCCTTTTTAATTAATAATTAATTAATTAATTAATTTAAAATACCTTCCAGGCCCTATAAAAAGCATCGGGTAAGGTGAATACAACAAAGAAATACAAGAGGAATGGCACAATGATTAGACAAAGGTCTGTTATCAATGGCAAGAACGCATATTCAGTAGTCGTATACAACCTAAATAACTATATAAGCACTGCAGGCTAAGAAATTATGCAAGTTATAAAATAACACTATAAGGTAATACACTTTTTTCAGGTAGCATAAAACGTTACGAAAACGGAGTAATGCTTATCCAATGAATAATATAGTCAGTAGATATTGAACATTATTCCTCGCAAAGAACACAAGAATAGAAATCAGGGTAAACAATCTTTAAGAAATGGGAGTGCAGGTTACTATGGAATTTATTCCGTCCGTATGCCACGTCTTCAGGAAGGCCGTTTCACAGGCGGATAGCACGTGGTAGTGCGGATGAATTGAACGCGTCAGTTCAACCGTATATGCGCGTGAAAGAAATAAAATTATGTAATCCACGTGTTATAAATGGAGAGTCTTGCAGATTTATTGGTGATGGCTTTGCACTATCCATACTTATGAAGTAATGGTAAGAGTGCAATGTTGCGATGGCTGATCGAAGCGGGAATCGGTAAACTGTTTCTAATTTCAGTTATGCTTGCACTATGCCTGTAATTTTGCGAGATGAATCGACTTGCGCTGTTTTGCGCAGATTCAGTCATTTTGGTTAGGTAAGTGAAATGAGAGAACCACACTGAAGAAGCAAATCCATGTTGAGGGCGAACAAAAGTGAAATAGGCTAACACACGTACATTGTCGGGGTATTTCGCAGGTTCCGGTGTAAGTATCCCAAGGACCGGGAGGCTTCACTGCATATGTTCGTATATGAGCAGTCCATGAAAGGTTCAGCGTTAGGCTATGCAAATATATTTGAATGAGTCAACTTTAGAAATAGGTTTGTTGTTTATAACGTACGAAAAATGTAAAGCAGAATGTATGCGAGTGAAGGACATCATCTTGCGTTTATTTGCATTTAGCGACGTTAGCCATGGGTAACAAAAGTTGCTAATGAAGCCAAGGTCATCTTCATTTAGGACGTGATCATTGGCGTTAGTAATTTCTGCTTAAATTGTTGTTATGTGGGGTTTAACGTCCCAAAACCAGCTCTGATTATGAGAGACGCCGTAGTGCAGGGCTCCGGAAATTTTGACCACCTGGGGTTCTTTAACGTGCACTGACATCGCACAGCACACGGGCCTCAACATTTCGCCTCCATCGAAATGCAGCCGCCGCGGCCGAGATTCGATCCCGCGACCCTCGGATCTGCTTAAATTAAGGAATATTGTGCAAGAATTTGCACATGTCAAGAGATGTTATATCAAATCATGTGTATCTTTGAGAAAAAGCGGAGGACTCAACACTCTGTCCTGCGGTACTTCAGAGGAAATTAAAAGAAAAAGGGGGCGGGGGGAGAGAAAAAATTAAGTACGGTGAATTTTTTTCGATTAGTAAGAAATTTCCCGATCCATAATAGCGTAGGTGAATGTATGCACAAGGGATATAATGTTGAAATTGTTCGACAGTGAACTACACGATCAAAGGCGTTCGAAAAATCTAAAAATATACCATCATTTTGCAGGTTTCGCTGAGGTTGAAATGTAAATCAGTTGCTAACTCAAACTGTTGGGCTTCGTAAAATAAGCCCTTCCTAAATACGTGTAGATCTGAAAAGAAAAACTCATCTCGATCTAAATGATCATAATCGTGGGGCGCGATAATATGCTCTAGCATCTTGGAGCAGGTGGGTGTTAGTGATACGGGTCTAAAATTCTGCGGTTTATTTGTATTACTGCTTTTAAATATGGGAACGACTTTCGCGATTTTCCAGTCATGTTGAAGTTGCCCTGTTGATAGCGATTACACAAAGATGTGAAAGAATATCTTACTTGAGAGTGGAATTATATTTTTTACACTGGCACTACACTGGCACTCAGACAAACAAATTAAAGAAACTTCACTAGTTCCACTGATCACAGTCAATCATTTGTTCTAATGGTCTATAGTAATTTCCCTTCCCACTGTCTCCGTCGATAATTTGCTTTAATGTTTTATAGCAGCTTCACTACATCAAAAGACACCTGTGCTTAAGTCAATAGTAAAAGCGCAACATATTTCCTGTGGAATTGTCGGTGAGAAATGTGCTACGAGACGTTTCGCATCTAAACTCTAAACATTGTCTCTGGTACACTTGACAGAGATACGAACGGAAGTGAAACCCGGCCAGGAACTATAGCTGGAAAGGTGTCGTGCTAGCAAGCTCAGGAGGGAGGGTTTGATCTGCCGCTCCGTCCGCATCATTTCGCTTAACAAAACGCGTTGCGGGGCTAGTCGGTCAAACATATTTCATCAAATGTTCAGCGCTTCTTTAGACGTGCACAGTACAGTTAAACACTCAGGATGGGCGCTACTCCAACTATGTTTATTAAAGCCACACAAGTGATCCTTTATGGCAAATGCAGACAATGAGCGCATGCGTCAGGCCAATGGAATAAATAGATTAAGGTGCTAGAAATACATCTATCGCCTCTTATTTAGGAATGAAATCTCGCAGTCATGCAAGCAAATAGATGTGGTGCTGATGCATGTGTCGCCCTTCTACTTGACAAAGTGTGCTTCTGATATTTCGCGGGCCAATTGGTCTTTACTACGACTTAAAATTTTGATTCCATCAAGTTGTAGCTCCCATTCAGGGCAAGTTCTCCGATGGACGGGCAGGTTTAGGCATCTGACTGATTCATCCTCTAATGAGCGCTCATATTCCTTGGCGCGCTGGTTAATACAGCTGCCCGTTTGACCCACGCAAACGTTTCCACACGATAGCGGTATTTTGTGAACCGCGCCGGTGGAACATCGTCCAAACGGCTCCGTGTGCTTCTTTCCACAGCCGTGAGGAACCTTGCCGCCACCGCAGACCCTAGGGCACAGTTTGGCCAATTTTTGTGGCGAAGAGAAGACAATCAGGACACTGTTGCCAACCCTTTTGAGGTTATGATATGCATGTAGGGTATCACCACAGGTTTGGCGTCGCTACGTTCTTGTCTCTGAGGCTTCTTCTTTCCCTTGAATTTCTGCATAAGCGACTCCATGATGGATGTCAGTACGGGGTCAGGGTACCCTGCTTTCTGCAGACTCGCTACCTTACCCTTGAAGCTTGCCAGCATCATGTGAGGGCACGACTTGAGGAGCGCCGACTCAAGCCAGAGGGTCGCGAGAACCGCTTTTACAGTCTTGGACTGAGCCGAATAAAAAGGTTTTCAGCTTATTTAAAATGTTTTCAGCTTATTTTCGACTTATTTAAATGCGCACGTTTTCAGTTTATATAAAATGTGTGTTGCTTGAAGAGCAAATAAGATGAATTACCTATTCGGTAAGTCCATTATTAAGGTAGGAAAGTCAATGCACGAGGGTTGTTAGGTGGCCCAGTCGGGTCAAGAATGTTATGCCTTAACAGCGCTAACCGCGGGACAGCGAAACAACACTGGACACAGCGGTGTGTTTGGCGTTGCATCCCGGTGAATACATAGTCAGGAGCTGTGCCACGTCATATGGCCTGTTTCCTGTGTGCGACATAGCCTGTGGAACACACGATGTAAATGTTATGCAAACCAATACTAAGTCAAAATTTCGTTGTTTTCGCAAGAACCACGACTCATTTTCTCAAAAGCATTGTTATCGTAAACATGTGTGTAAGAAAAGAGATACTAATTACCCTGATATCAATTGAAGATTGATTGATTGATTTCTCTAGTTTTACGTCCCAAACCCACGGTACCATCATGAGAGACGCCGTAGTGGAGGTCTCCGGAAGTTTCGACCACCTGTGGTTATTTGACGTGCATTGACATCACTGACATTACATAGTAGTGGTGCTAATCTGATGGCAACTCGCGGTGCTTAGCATAGTGGCTAAGGTAGCCAGACTGCTAAGAGTGGTGACGCTGGTTCGATTCGACGCCACGGAGTGGTTTTTCACAGTTCAAATGAGCACCTCCTTACGAACGCTCCAAGAACACTCTAACAAACACTCTAAGATTCTTTTACAAACTACTGAGGGAATGTCACGCATTTATGTCACCACACGAGGAACGCATGGTGACTGCTAGGTAACCTGTCATTGGGCAAACGGTGTGGTACACAACAAGAAACAATCTTACAAGAAATCCGTCGACGGGGATTTTTCGTTCAGCTAAGCTACCATGGCAGTTAGCAGCTAAGGTGCCGCGCTGCCGAGCCCGCATCACTCGAAGGCACAGTTGCTCTATTTCCGACCGAGGCGGCCATATTTCGGTGGGTGTGAAATTCAAGCACACCCGCATACTTTAAGATGCACGCTGAAGAACCGCGGGTGGTGAAAATCAGTTCGGAGTCCCCCAGTGTGGAATGCCTCCTAATAGCGCCATGGTTTCGGCGCGTAAAACCCTGGCAAATAGTATCCCAGACGTTGTACACAGTTACAGAGCCTGGCGCCTGCCGACTAACAAAATTTAAGAAGGATAGCATTTCTAAGGTCAATCTTGGGCTATTGCAGAAGAACGCTTAAATAGGCAGCGCAAAAAATAACTCGCCACATTTTGCCCAAGGGTCAGCTTTATACCTTGAACAGAAATTTACAGCCTTTTTCCTTATCTAGCTACATTTGAAGGCCGCAAACGGCCGAAAGCTACGGAGCGGCCCATGCGCCATGCATATTTTCTTGCGATAACAGCACAGTGGATGTCACTTTGCTAGTCCAGCTATTAGCCTCTTAACGTCGCATTATTAAACAAAATCCATTGAACAGAACGATGGAGCATGACTTAAGTGGTTCAAACCCATGCACGTTAGTTTGTTATCTTCACTGTTATCGCTCTCCCAAGCAATGCGAGAACTACTCTAGGTACGTGTTTGGACAGGCAGAGAAATTAGTGAAGCGAAGCTCATTGAAGACCTCTTACCCCGAACCTTCTCGTCTGGTTCACGAGATACGCAGCCGCTGCAGGTTCGTGCAGCAACGCCTTGAGCGCCATGACTCGCGCCACTACCTCGGTGTGGTCCCAGGGCAGCCCGAAAACGCAGGCGCGTGGTCTGAACAGGGCGGCTGCCACTTCCTGCGCTCGAGAAAGTGTGCCGTTATGTGTGGAAGGAAACTTCGCATCCACGGATCCTCATTCCCTTTAAGATAGTGGCGGTGAAATATCTCAAACGGCTTTAACAGTGATCACTTTTAGACCATTTTCATCGCTACCCTCCCCCATTTTTCCTAACCTTAATGTTGTACCTCTAGGTAAAGGAGTCATTCACTAACTACTGATCATTATGTTTCGTCTCATAAATCATAAATTACATGTTTCTACTTCGTCTCACCTCAGGCTCGCAAATACCAACAACACAAGGCTTTCAAGTAAAGGGAATCTGCTGTTACATAAGCACGGACTAATTATCGCCGAATGACAGCAAGGTTTCTGTGCATAACGCTGTGGAACATGTACCTTTTGACTTAGAATTAAGTACAGTGCATTCATTCCGCCGACGTCTCCAATTTGACTTGTTAGATAAGTTATCTGTTTGGTGTATTATCTTGTATTCACTCTCTTAAACAGCCTGTAACCTGTCTTCTTATCTGTTGCCCTAGTTTTATGCTCATCTTTTTTGTGCATATTTTGTTGCAACGTGCAGCTGTTTTGCTGACACATGTAATTGTCTGCTGTTTAAGATTTGTTATGAGGTCCCCCTGGCAGTCCTAACTTCGGGGCCTCCGACTTACTGCGCAAAAATCTGTCGTACCAGCTGCATTGCATTGCATTTCATTGCATCGCATTCTGGGGTTCCGTACACGAGGTGAGTGCGATCCCGTGTTGCGCAATTTCGTGTTTCATTTTCTGTATCATTTTTCTCCGTGTATATCAAGTGCGCAGTACGTGAATAAAAATGTGGAGAGGAGACCTCGGAGACAAGCTTTTTTTTTCTACATGCAATTTTGTTATGTTTATTATAACCTCTGCTGCTTATGTAATATTCGTATAGTCTTGACAATGCTGTATGACCATGTACGCGCTATGCTCTCAACTGAGAGTGGCCGTATTGGAAATAAAAAAAATATATATCTTCGTAAATTTCACCTTCACCTTGAAATGGCAGCGAGACATTGAGTGCAGAGGAAAACCGAAAGTGAGGGTAGCTTTTACTGTTCAAGGGAATCGCTCAATGTACAGCATTGCAATATTTCAACGGGAACTCGCGAGTGCGCAACCTGTGCTCAGTGGCGGCCGAGTGCACAGAGCAAGAAATTGGCATCGAGAGCAAATGTGACCTGTCTTTCGCGTCGTCTGCTGATGAGCAGAATGAGCATGCATGCGGCCAATGGCCAGTGTGAGCCTTTGCCGAGGTAATTGTTCTCGCCGCTAGTATGTGCTGCAATAGAAGCACTTATTTCTTTCGCTTCTGCTGGCCGGTGCCGCATGTTGTAGTAGCGTAGAGCAACAACGCACTCGCATATTGCTCTTTTATAAAGGGCCGAAATGTGCGCGAAATTCGAAGGCCATATTCGCAGAGAAGCACGTCATCTGCCGGTGAGCGCCCAGTTTGAGGAAAAGCATTTGCGGCCTTTTTTATTTATCGTGTTTGCGTAATGTAAGCCTGATTCAATTTTAGTTTCTTAATCTGAGTACACATCTTTAGTCGGTCTGTTATTTTGCATGAACGAATATTGGACTCTAAACCACCATTTCGAGCTTCGCTGTCTTCAAATCTTCATTCTAAGCTGCATAGCCACCTTTCAATGTTCCGTTTCTTTTTTCATTATATGTGCAGTAACATGATGATAGCCTTTCAAAAAAATTTTTCATTGATCGAACACACCTGATACGAGCTGTGAAACGTATATCAACCACATGTGCGCTTACGCGAACAACTAATATCTTGTCCAGACTTCCCTTTACGACAATTGACAACACTATGTTATCATCGTAGTGGACACAGCTATCAGATTCTACATAATGATAACTTCTGGGCTTTTACGCCCAAAACCTCGATATGATTATTCCTGTTTTACACCACTTGAATAACTACATATGCTATAATCAGCGAACATCACAGTCTAGAAAATGTTCAGCGTATTCTGTGTAATTAAAGACTGTTCATTTGGTTACTTATAACTCTATAGCCCAATTAAATATTTTATGTTATTCGTATTTTTTACCTAGCGCACAAGACGCGCAAAGACGTATTCTCACCCCGTCCTTGTGTGTCTTGTGCGGTAGATGAAGAAGTGGAAGACCAACATAGCCAAACGCCCGTTATTTCAAGGTAATTATATAAATTAATTATTCACGTCACCAAGAAGTGCCTCTGTGAGATTAGCATTATAGACAGCCTTATACCTGGAATGAATGAATGAATGAATGAATGAATGAATGAATGAATTAGATGGGCACAGGACAGACTGACTGACATCAACTCCTAGTCCGTCCACGCCGGCAGCGTCGCCCACCCAGCTGATGATTCCGTCGGCAAACGCGTGGAATGTGACGGAGGCGATGAGGCAGCCGGTCATGCAACCGGCTAGTACAAGGCTGGACATCATCCCGCCGCCCAGTACCTCCACGAGCCACAGCTGCCGCCTGTGGAGAAGTGGCCCCAGTTACGGTTAAACCCATATTCCGTTAGATGCATTTTTTTTTCAAAGCCATAAATGGTCATATCCGTAATTAATACTAGCAAGTTTCATTTATCAGGTACTGCCCAATAATAGCGCCAGCTATATGTGTGCAACATTTCGATGGTGACGAAATGCTGAGGGCCGTGCATTGTGCGATGTCACCGCACATTAAAGAACCCCAGGTGGTCGAGATTTCCGGAGCCATCCACTGCGGCGTATCTCATAATCATAGCGTAGTTTTAGGACGTAAAACCCCAGAAAACAAATCAGCTGTATGTTTGTATACGGTTTCGTGGTCGCCACAACAGCAGCAAGCGTGCGACCAATACACTACCTGTCGCATGGCTTAATTAACAGCCACCGGAATGAAAAGCGCGTTGCTAGCTTGATTAGGAGGATGAGAAACCTGTGTTCAGGTTTGCTGTTAAAACAAATATCCCACATTGCCTCGAGACTAATTTTAAGGTACGAGTGGATTTTGCCACAGGACTCTGAAGAGAGAGTGTAAGTGTTATTGAAAACTGGTCTGGGTGTTTTTCTTCGAGGCAAGGAGGCATAAAAGGTCATTAACCCCTGTCGCGTCCAATAATATAGTTAATATAGTTAGCGGTTATACCTCAGGTCACAGCTTGAAGTTATTTGACCTGCGCGGCATGTGATTCGAGGTACCACTCACCGGGCATAGCGTGACAACATAGCGAATATTTATTTGTAAAATTTCCGAACGCACAGAAAGTACGGCAGTAAATCGTCTGCAATATGTGTTGCTGTACGGCTGCCACCTCCCATAATGTTTTTCTTCTCCTGATTAATTTACGTGGCGGCGTCGGTGCGTAAGAATGGAATTGTTACGGACGTGTTTCTGTAAAGAATGCGGGAGCGTCTATGCATTTAGACCCGGTTCTCTCAGCATAGCAGGCTTTTTTTTCCTTTAGCATGTATGTCTAAGAAATGTAAATATTCCCACCTGCCACATTTATGGTATAGAGTAGAAAGTGTTGTGTCAGATCAGCTTGCGCGCCAGCCAAAAGCGACCATGGTGATACTATCGATTCGCAAGCAATTTTATGTTATATATGCCGACTTTGGGAAAACGCGAAAACTGAACGCGACAACAGGAAAAGGCTTGCTCTTATTGATTGATTGATTTTTAGGGTTTAACCTCCCAAAACCAGCTGTGATTATGAGAGACGCCGTAGTCGAGGTCTCTGCAAATTTCGAACGCCTGGGGTTCTTTAACGTGCACTGACATCGCACAGCACACGGGCCTCAACATTTCACCTCCATCGAAATGCAGCCGCTGCGGCCGCCATTCGCTCCCGCGACCTTCAGATCAGCATCCGAGTGCCATAACCACTAGACCACCGTTGCGGGGCGGCTTGCTCTTATTGACGACAAGAACAAAATTGATTGCGACTATATATGTGCGAAGCGCCTGGAACGGAGCGCGCGATCAAGGCGCTGCTACGCAGTACGCTGCACGTCTGATGGCAGCCGAGATAGCGCGCGCACCAGCTGTGTCGAACGCACGAACTTCCAGAGTTGTTGCTCGGGCAACAGACACCCCCTTCCATTCTATCGCGTCTTTTGATGTTCGTTAAAGACGGGTGGGGCGTTTCTTCTCCGCTTCGACGCAGCCCTCGCGAGCCAACACCGCCTAGGTCAACACCCCCTAGACTACTGTTAGTCTAGGTGGTTGCCCGAGCGCTGTGATGTTATCGCATGCACCCTCTGAGCGACGGAGATGGGCCGGGCTCGTTGGATCTCTACTTTGGCCGCGTTCGTCCCTCCGCTCCCGTGCTTTTTCCCTAGGATAGAAAGTACGATGCGCTGGGGGTTGTTCTCAATTTGGACTTTATACAGGACACGACAGCGATGGCGGCGGCAAAAAAATCGTCGAGACTGTCCATATAACTGCTATCCCAATAAGAAAAATGCACATTAGATAAAAGTTAACACCAGTAAATTGACATCGATATGGTCTGCAGAAGGCACTGAGCATACTGTCGCGAGGACCGCGTCTCGTAGAATGTTTTCTTGTTATTTTCTTCTTTTCCGACTGCTTTTGTACAAGGGTGCTCTAGTAAACGAGCCCGCACACCGCAGGGGGCCTTCCGGGAGACGGGACACCGAGAACGAAGAGCATTTGTGCGCGCCGCGGCCAGTTTCTGGAAAGCGTTGTTTGTGTTGGTTTTGTGGCGAGGCCGGATGCACGCGATCGTAGAAGCTCGTATAACATCGTTACCGTCGACCTGCCTGACTTGTCCGTGTAAGGCGGTTTCCTATTGGTGGGAGGCGGTGGTGGTTCGAGCCGTCCGCGTCGCCGTGGATGCTGAAAAAGTGTTATTTAAGCGGCGACACTGGCCCTTTTTTGAGAGAGCGAACTCGGGGACCATGACGCTCGGCATCACCAGGGAGCAGTCCGGCAGGCCGACGGGGTATGATACCATTTTCTGTGTTTTATAATTTTTGCCCTGTGTGTTTTACAACTTCAAGATGTCTTAGCTAAATAAACCCCCCAATGAGTGCTTTCCCAATTCACCGTGTCGACTCCTCATCCCTTGCCTGCGCGGAGTGGCTCCCACGCCTCTTCGTCTTCCTGACCTTCCGATGCGTCTAACATTCACGGCCCCGACGTTTCGCTACAAAGTGGTGGAGGTTGCTCGGTAGCGATATTCCCGCTCTGAAATTATGCCCCGAGTCAATAAGCATCAGGAAACTACTTCGGACTGCTCCACTATGACGGAACCCCCTTCCTTTCTCTCTGCTATGGCTACCCCCCAAGCAAAACCTTTCGTCGGACCGCCAGTCTTCAGAGGCGCGCCAGAGGAATCTGTTTCCGAGTGGCTACTTTGCTACGAACATGTCGCGTCGCTGAACAACTGGGACCAAGCCACGAAAGTTAAATTTTTATATCTGGCTCTAGACGGTGATGCAAAAAAATGGCACACCACTCAAATTCTCACGGGTGCACCTAATTCATGGGAACAATGGGCGACGTCATTGAAAACGTCATTTACTAGCCGTCACTCAGTCGAGATCGCCAATTTACGACTACAAAACAGAACCCAACTGCCGTCCGAAAGCCCGGAGCAGTATTACTATGACGTCGTACAGCTTTGTGCAAGAGCCAACCCGTCTATGTCAGAAGATGACCGGTTGCGGCACCTTATGCGCGGTCTGCGTCCGGATGTGCAAGAAAAAGTGATAATCGCAAACCCGGAAACTTGCGCCGAATTCCTCCGAATTTTACAGCGCATAAATTACGCAGTCGTGATGAGCCCTGCTTCTTGGTCACGGCCGATCGACACCCACTATCCTAATGGATTGCAGTCGTGGATGAAAAACATCGCGCCTCCGGTAGGGATGGCATCCGCCGCCGCGGCAGTACAGCCTACTCCTACGTGTGTCGCCACCTGCGCCGCAGCAGAACTGCGTTGCCCGCGGCAGGCTGCCGACCGCGAGGGAGACTTAAAGGCGATTGCAGACTCCATCGCCTTGTTATCGGACCGGCTAAGAAACATTGAAGACGAGATGCGTCGCCCCCCAGTGCCTTGGCCACCGAGAACATCCCGTGCCAACGACGGGCGTCCCCGATGCCAGATTCGCAGCCGCATCGGCCACGAAGCACGACAGTGCTGGCAGCGCTTCCGGGACGACAGAAATGATCATGCGGAGTCTCTTGGCAATCACGATAGCCAGCGTAACCCTTCGGGAAACGAGAACGGCCGGGCCTAAGGGGCCAGCCCGGCCGTCCCATCGGCACATTGTCGGAAAGCCAGCTTCACGCAGTCCCCACACGAGCCAATGGTACAATAACGTTGCGACACCGCCCTGACCTTAAGAATGGAAATGCCGACACGCTTTTCCGCCTTCCTCACGACCGCGTACCAGTAAGCGAAGAAACCCTTTTACCGTTGCTGGTTTTGGGTCAGGCGGATGTTGGAAAGAAGCAGAGGGCAGACCCATGGATTAGAGCTGTTGTACAGCACCTCGAAGAACCGAGTGCGCCCGTTGTCAGGAATACCAAAAGAACGGCACGGAGTTTTCGGTTAGTCGACGGTGTACTGTATCGGAGGGCGAAGGGCTTTGAGAAAGATCGCGCGGCTCTCGTTGTCCCCAAGTGCTTGAGGTCTGAGATATTAAGGCACTGCCATGACGACTGTACGGCAGGCCACTTGGGTGTCAAGCGTACATGGGAGAAGTTGCGTTACCGATATTTCTGGCCAAATATGTTCTCATACGTCAGCAAGTACGTTCTTTCCTGCCCTGACTGCCAGACGAGAAAGCAACCGCCGGGGAAACCGGCCGGTTTCCTCCAACCAATCCCGCCTGTAGGTCGACCGTTTCAGCAAACGCTACCGGTTAATGTCGGGTCAGGCGCACAGCCTGGATTCGACTACACCCTGGATGCGATGAAAGTGGCTCGCCGGCTGCGGCAGGCTCGAAAATTAGTGAAGGAACGGGAAAAGCGCCAGCAAGAAAGGAACAAGCGCAGCTACGATGCCGACGACGCGGACGATGAGTCCGGTGCCGATCACGAGGTGCGAGATCCAGGTGGTGATGTGCGCGAGTGCAGTGATGACTGCGAATTCCATCAGGGTGAAGTGCGCGAGCGCAGTGCCGGGAGTGATGTCCACGAATTACACCCCAGTGTTGTGCGCGAGTGCGACGTCAATGGTGATGTGCGCGAGTGTGGTTCGCGAGCGGACCGAGAACTTCGTTTGCGTCATGGTGTGTGCGAATCAGGGACCAGTGATAAAGTGAGACAGCGCGAAAGCTCAGACTCTGAAACTGAACTTTACAGCGACTGGAAGACCTTTTCAAGCGGCAACAACGGACAACGAAATGCCGCCGCTTACGACACTGATACTGACTTGTATTACAGTGCCAGCGAGTGAACTTTAGTGATTTTCAGTCTCGCGATTTTCCATTTGTTGTTTTAAGTTGTCCACCTTTTAGATGTATAACTTTTCTGAAACGAGTACCTCACATAACTGTTGTATGTAAAATTGTTTTTTTGTACTTGTTTTTTCCTGGGTTGCAAGTAAAACGAGTGGGTCACTCTTTTTCGTAGGGGGGAGGTGTCGCGAGGACCGCGTCTCGTAGAATGTTTTCTTGTTATTTTCTTCTTTTCCGACTGCTTTTGTACAAGGGTGCTCTAGTAAACGAGCCCGCACACCGCAGGGGGCCTTCCGGGAGACGGGACACCGAGAACGAAGAGCATTTGTGCGCGCCGCGGCCAGTTTCTGGAAAGCGTTGTTTGTGTTGGTTTTGTGGCGAGGCCGGATGCACGCGATCGTAGAAGCTCGTATAACATCGTTACCGTCGACCTGCCTGACTTGTCCGTGTAAGGCGGTTTCCTATTGGTGGGAGGCGGTGGTGGTTCGAGCCGTCCGCGTCGCCGTGGATGCTGAAAAAGTGTTATTTAAGCGGCGACACTGGCCCTTTTTTGAGAGAGCGAACTCGGGGACCATGACGCTCGGCATCACCAGGGAGCAGTCCGGCAGGCCGACGGGGTATGATACCATTTTCTGTGTTTTATAATTTTTGCCCTGTGTGTTTTACAACTTCAAGATGTCTTAGCTAAATAAACCCCCCAATGAGTGCTTTCCCAATTCACCGTGTCGACTCCTCATCCCTTGCCTGCGCGGAGTGGCTCCCACGCCTCTTCGTCTTCCTGACCTTCCGATGCGTCTAACATTCACGGCCCCGACGTTTCGCTACAATACTTATGATACACTGCGGTCCTGATAGTTGGGTACCCGTTCACTGCATTTTGCTTTGATTTCGCGAATTTTTGTCCATCGGTGTTTTGAACGCGGCCGGTACACTTCTTCAACGTTTCCAGAAGTTTCACTATGAGCGCCACGCTTAACTTTTTGTACCAAACGCAAGACTCCGAATGTCGTCGTGGCATCACGCCATACACATAAAGAAACTGGATGATTAGTCTGTTAGCACAACAGCGGGGCATATTGTTCCTTTTTGGGCGACCCATTCATCGCTGTTAAAATTGCACCGCAGGTGCACTCTCTTGTTTTCAGCTTGAGTAGCAAAAATTCCTGCCTTTAAAACGAAGATATGCAGATGATAAACTCATCATGTTTTCCCGCTTTGCCACAGATCCTAACGACCGGTACGGAATATTCCCGTAGATGAATTTACCAACTGATTTGACGTTGGCTTTTCCAGTAAGGAGCAGCAGCTAGGCCACATCCGCTTTAAATCCGTGCTACATATCGACAAGCATCTGGTGCTACAGGAGCGTGCATCGTTTACGCGTCACGACTAAGCATTCACCAACGCTCACGTTTTGTTTGTATTGAAGTGGCCTCTCTTCACCTTGACTTTATCCACTTCGGGTAGGTATATTTTGCTGATGCAAAGGGAACCCAAGGAACCGAGGATTCCGCTGGTCACGACGCCGTTCAATTCAGTCTGCATAAATTGTTGGTCATATAAACAGAAATATAACCCTCATTCTGTCAAGCAACAGCGCAGAATGTAAATGAGGACCAATACAGGAAGAAGTACATGAAACGAGCGCTCGACTCGTGCGCTTCCTCCTGCTTTTGTCCTTGTTTACGTTTCTTGATAACACGTACCATCGCCAAATCGCCCAAATGCACTACCTTCAACAAGTAACCCTCAGTCTGCAACGATAATATAAAGAGTGCAGTTGTGTTCCCAACTGCCACAGGTGCACCGCTATGGCTGGTACTTGTGCGAGACGTTGCTTGAATCTCTACCTGCGTCCTTTTTAGCAAGAACCTTTGTCAACACTGCATCTAGAAATGTCATTAATATTCCCCAGTTTGATAGCCATGATATCATTACTTATGAAGGTGCGCGTTTAGCGCTGAGCCAGTTAGGCGTTTATGGCAGTTAGCCAAGCTGAATCGACCAGCTGTCCAAGCGGAGCAAGCGCGGCACCAACTGTCCTCGTCTTCGTCTTTTGCTGGCTTCCCTATCTGCGCCCTATTTATGCTACACATATATTTTTAAACGAAATACCTTAACGAAATTCTTTGCATATAAGTTGAAAGTCGTGACGCAGAAAAAAATATCTGTAGCGAGTACTTTGATGTTATGCAAAATAAGCATGGGGTAGTTATTGCGACGAAGCGTCTCTTCTATGCTCAACCGATCTTAGATGAGTGATATGTTATCAAAGTTTTGGCCATCTTGCATACATTTTTTTTTTACTTTACGTAACACTGTATGTTTTTGTTACGAATAAGGCTATGCGAAATCATAAAAGTTCATTGTTTTATTTACCGCCTGCTTAGAAGGAATGGTATAGGTGTCTTTCATTTTACTTTAAACCACGTTTACGCCCTAGCCTGTGAGGGCTACATGTAAATGTACACGGCGTACTTAAATTCCTAACGACATCTTTTCATCTCCGCCCGTGAATTCAGTCAGGCGCGCGTATAAGCCCAACACCACCTAGACTATTGACAAGGCCTTTCCACGGAGAGCGTGACGTCACGCTAGTTGACCCGACCGAACACCGGCTGCTCCTTTCTGTCGCCACGCTTTCGCATTTTCTACGTGAGATTGGCCGAGTAGAGCGAAATCCGGTCGATTTTTTTTTCCTCTGCAGGGTGTTTGCATTAGGAGATTATTGGGTGACCATGATAAAGCTTATTTGAGTATATTATAGCTTTCTGTAGCTTCAAGACATGTCAAATATCTACTGAAACAGAGTCAGAAATGCGTTTGTATACAAACCGTTTTATTGATGAAGGACTACAATTGATCCATTTCAATTATTCCCTAGTATTCTCATCATTTTATCTATAGCCTTTCTGCGCAATACCTTGAATGACGTTATTTTACGGAATGCAAAAGCTGATCAAGGTGACGTTCGCTGCCGCGCGCACAAGTCTCTGATGTGTGATATTCCCAAGGGCTAGTCCACTGTCTCTTAGGAATGTTAATGCCATGGATATGACAATGCTATATTAATACTGGGATTCCACTGCCCTATAACGGAAAGCCTAACATGCGATGAAGCATTATCCTCGATGCGGATTAGCATTATACACGGCGAGCGTTGGCCGCCCTGGCAGTCGAGAGCTCACCGCTGCAGGCAGCAGGAAGCCTCCCCAGGATCTCTCTCCTGTGCGCCTTTGTGCGTGTGGGTTTACACTGAGTTCTCGATGGCCCTCTTCAAACTCTCGCTCAATTCAGTTGAGGTCGGATATCCCAAGGACTGCGGTTTGTGATATGCGACTGAGAGTCCACAGAAATAGATGCTGCGGCATCTGACACTTGATATGTAGCCCCCCCCCCTTGTATTTTTCTTTGTCAACCGTCGCTGTATCTTATGACGTTGCGTTGCAGTGCGAAAGCTTTGTGAAGAGGCCACTCGCGTGAAAGTTCTCGAACCTGCGCCAAGCATGAAAATGAGTGAATTAACATGGGCACACTCACCGTAAAGCTTGTTAATGTCATTTTGACCGCGTCCTGAGTATCTTAGCTCGATTTTAACGCATTGCCCCGACTGAAGCGTATTGATGCTATCAACAACACAAACGATATGCTCAGCCGCTTGAAAAACTAACAGTTTCTTACCTTTTACTGTATGCTTGGTGTGAAATCCTTTTGCGGAAAGGCTCTGATCCAGGACTTCTTTCCCATTTCATTTTTGAGGAACACGAAAACGCTCACTCTGGGACCACGTGGCACCCACGAACGCAACGCCGGCTCATGTTGCACGAAACGAGATATTTCCGTCACATCTTTATGTCTTTTCCGTCACGCAGCTGACACTGCCGCACACACGCATAATCACCCGTTCTAAAATGCAAACCACTTGGTCAGGTACAAATGCCGTTAGCGCAGCGCAATGCAGCACCAAACCAGCTGAAGCATCGAGCAGACTGAAAAACCTGTCGTAGCTTGCCCGTAGTTTTGGGCAAAAGGTCGTGCGCCCCCCAGCCACCCGAGGACCACTAGCGTGACGTATGTCGTCAGGAGAGAGGGACATGAACAGGCCTTGTCAATAGTCTAGGTGGTGTTGATAAGCCGCGCGCCTGACTATAAGCCGCGCGTGATTTTATTGCAACTAGTCAAATAAATGACGGGTATATCACGCTATAGATGTCATGACCTATGAGTCACGTAAGTCGTCCATTCCGACCCTTTCACGTCAAATTTGGTGCGTATAAAGCGAACGAGACGCGAATTTGTAATTCGTTTTTCTAAATTTCGTTTCAGTCATTTTCGCGAGGTCTTCCGAGTCATTTCAAATCGTGAGGGTCAAGCGTTCTGCTATATCCTCGTGTCGACAGCAGGTAGGGCCACAAAATGTAGTCGGTACTGTCAGGCTATCTTACAAGAAGGTTACGTGGTAGCGAAGCTGCCATAGAAGCCCATGTGTCCAGAAAATGGCGGCTGGTATAGAGCTTAGCACCGTCTATTGAGGAGGGGAAACATCCGGCGGAAACAAAAATAGCGCAGATGTGACGGCACGTCCGGTTAAAATAAACGTAGCCAGCGCGCCGTGGTGCTCCACATTTCCGTGAAGATTGCACAATAATAAAAACAAACTTGCACTAAAGAAAACAATTTTGTCAACAGCGACGTTTGATTGGCACCGCCCCATCAAAAAAAAAGGTACAGAGACTCTACAGTGGGCACAAATTCTTGCAGAGAAAAAAAAACAACCTTAAGTATATATTACAAGCACTGCGTGGGCACAAATGCTTACGTTAAAGTAACTACGGAACGCAGTAAACATAGTGCTGCACCTGGAATGACTATAATTGCGCAGGAGGACATACCGTTAGTCACTGTAACAACAAAAATATACCTCAACATTTGCGCATATTCGTCCAAGTCGACTGCTCTTACGAATATATACATGTTCCGAAGTTCTAAATATTTTATTAGCGGCAGAGTGTGAACTACATAGCTTTACGTTTAAGGTGGGCCTGTATTCCGATTGATACAGCAAGCTTTAAATATTTTAAAAGTGTCTAGGCATGTTTCAGAAGCGCCCCCCCCCCCCGCCCAAAAAAAAAGCTCTATATTCTACCCTTTTTAATCATCGCAGGAAACATGTAGGTATGCGTTTATATACCTTGCCACGAGCATAGTCCATTTTGCGTCGCACACTGTTGCTTGATTACCGCATACGGTTCACCGTTCTAAAGTTCTAGCCTAAAGTTACAGCGCGATTGATCATTCAACAGATATCTAGAGAAATCTTGCATCCTTGCACACAACATTGTTTTTTCGGAAATAAAGTTATCATTGTCGGTCTCTTCGGTCGCCGCTGGCGCCCGAAGACCGCTGGAGTTGATGTTTATCCAGTGGTATAACACGCTTCACTGTTCACCGAACACGAGACCCGCGATGTGGCACAATCCTTAAAACAGGGCGCTCGGCAGACGTAAAAGTCGCGCCACAAAAATTCAAACACACAGAAGCGGAAAATAGAATAACCACGCAGCGGGCCGTATCGCAGCAGACTGACTTTCCTTCATGGGCGCTTTCTTCGAGCGTCGTAAATGCCCCCTTATCTTTCCACGGGCACATGAATATCTGAATGGTACGAAATTAAGAGGCACAACACTTTATTTCGCGTGTCATATCTACTTAAAATTATCAGTGAAGGGTGATGTGATACAGTAAAACGAATGTTGTTATTTTCTTCATTGCAAAGCTATTTTTGTTAATAGTGTTTTTGCCCCCTCCTTACCTAGACGCGTTTTAATCGCTTCTTCTCCAACCCCCCCCCCCCCCTTCCAATTGGTTCTGGACCGCTTTTCGTCCAAAGCTTCGCGACCATATATATGAATTGACCTTGAAGGTTCCGCACAGGATGGACATGATCGAGTTGCACGCGAAGTTCAGACCTACCTTTTAGCCGAGAAAAACGTTCGATACATCTCAGCGCAATATACCTAAATATACTATAGTGTAAGGAAGCTATCAAGACTTGGTAGCCACTATTGCGGCAACTCTCGCCAGTTAGTATGAACGGACCGTCGGATAAGCCATAAACAGTCATCTACTATCATCTTGCTTGTACGCTGCGTCAGGTGGTTAGCTTCTTAAAAGATCACGTTCCCTTAAGAAGTTTTGAGGTATACCCGCAGCTGCAATGTTTTTACTGCTTCATTATGACATGTGTCAACTTGTCTCGTTTCGTTTCTTTTATCTCGCTTTACAAGCTGTTCTTGGTTGCGTGCCGTTGTGTACAAAAAGAGACTGGCTTGTACGAGGTATCGGCCGTTTGCAGAAATACGCTAAGTTCGCCTGTTATGTTCGGCGATAGATCGGCCGGTAAGTGAGTGAGTGAGTGAAAAACTTTTATTATCGGTACTGG
>JABSTT010003887.1:0-25307 GCA_013339685.2 Hyalomma asiaticum | reverse complement strand
AAGGGCGAAGCAATGAATGCGATAGCAACAAAGGGGACCGCAACGCGAAGAGCGTGGAGGCAGCTTGAAATTTCCAGCGCGTTCCTCGAGCTCAAAGGAGGCCGCTGCATGAACAAGCAGAAGATGAGCGCGAACTATCAAGTGAAGCACGTACGAAACGAACGCACGAAGCGAACGCACAGATATACACGAACGAGCGAGAATAAGCTGTCACAATGGATACCCTCAGTTTGAACCACGTTTGAACAGCGCTCCTGTTGCAAAGGCGGCCATTGCGCTCCTCGTGCCATCTTACTGGTAATGAAGAAACGCTTATAAGCGTCTGCCGTCTCCGAGTCCAGCCAGCGGTAAAGGGTGTGTATATAAGGCTCGTCGTTAGCTCTCTGAAGGATCTGCTCTTTGTGGCGTAGAGGTTAGCGCCACGCGCTGCGGAGCGAGAGGTTCCTGGTTCGATTCCGCGCTTCGGAAGCATTTATCTGAATTATTGTTCTTTAGGATGTATATATATATATATATATATATATATATATATATATATATATATATATATACGGTTCATGACGGCGGCAAGGGGGACGGCAAAAACCAGCCTAGACTGTCCATATAATTGCTATCGCAATAAAAGCTTCTCAAGCAGCTTAAGCGGAAAACCTCGCTCGTTGTTCTGTGATTCCGCACGACGGGGCAGCCATGGCGTAATCCAAAGTTGTGCACGAAAAGCTGAGTGACCTCACAAGCTGTGTGATTAGGAGGGTACTTGTTTTAGCATAACGGGTTGAATAATCTGTGTTCATTATACACCTGTCTCCCGAATAGGACAATGGAAAGGTATAGAGGAAGTCCGTGCCGACAGGATCTAACAGCTCCCGAGGTGTCTCGATAGTATTCAGCAATTCAGCAAGCTCCCTAGTTGCAGAGTTTCGGCACTGGTATTCGCGGGAGGTTCGGACGTAGGTTTTAACCATTTAAAACAAGCGACGATTTCGGCCAGTTATAAGATGAAGATACCCTGTGGAAGGCTTGGGTGAAACACAAGTGGCTAGATGCAGGTTCATCATGTCATACGCACAGGATTTCGTTTCCAAGCTCCGGTGGTACGACCAAAAGATAAGGTACGTTGTCTGCGGTACAGTTATTCTTGTTCAGGGCACCCTGTCGTGCGCTAAGGGAGGGCAAGCCACGGGCCATATGCTGGGAACAACTGAGTTTCAGCCCCCTGTGGTGTTCAGTTATAGGTCGTAATGCACTGTCTGCTCGTTGCCGCAAGGACAGATATGCCAAGTAAACTGTGCCTAGAAAATCATAGACGTCTTCGATGCCTTGATCGGCTTGCCCGAGAGCTGCATGAGAGAACGGGCCGGCGTCTATATGCGCACACACCGACCTGTTCGCGAAAACGATTCCATACTCTTGCAGGCGGGACAGGTTTGTCGACCAGCACAATGAGCGAGGCCCATTACGGCTAGAAAGCGTGGTCCAAGAGGCAAGGCCAAGCTTGGCAGATGGCCGCACGACGGCAATGCTATCTTTCCTCGTTTAGAGTACTGGTATTGGGGCTGAGATAGCATGCAATTTGCGTAAACGATAGCTCTTTCAAGGTTCTCCTGCGGATGTACGAGCACCGCACCCACACCCGACGTTACTGGCGTCGCGCTAAATTTCAGTTTCGCCTTCTTCGTCGCAGAGCCAGTGAACAGGGGGCGATGCCACGCGGTGTCGTAGTTGGTGCAAGATGCTTCCTGCTTAGAGCACCAGGTGAATGGTGTTTCCTATCTAATGAGATGAAAGAACATGCGGTTCAGTGATTTTGAAAAATTACTCCGCCACGGTGGTCTAGTGACTATCGTAGTCGGCTGCAGACCCGAAGGTCGTGGGGTCGAATCCCGGCTGCGGCGGCTGCATTTCGATGAGTGCGAAATGTTGAGGCCCGTGTGCTGTGCGATACCAGTGTACGTTAAAAAACCACAGGCTGTCAAAATTTCCGGAGGCCTCCACGACGGCGTCTCTCATAATCATGGTTTTTCGACGAAAACCCCAAAAATCATTCATCAATTTTCAAAAACTGCGTATAGAGCATCGGTAGTATCTGCATAGTCCGAAGAAGCCTCGAGCGGTCTTCTTGTCTGTAGGAGTCCGAAAACCTATACGGACAACTCTCGCCCTCACAAGTCCAACGAGCCTCATTTCTTCGTAAACGAACTGGTTTTTTTTTCAGGTGGTCAACCCTATGTTAGCCTATCAGATTGCCTCGGGCACTTGCCGCAGTCACTTATGTACCTTAAAAGTTATTTGAAAATATGGCAACGTATACGACGTAGACAAAGCAGTTTTCCCCTTTATCTCGACGAGCTCAGGTTCCACTAATCGTTCGAAATTAGCCATAGCAGAGCAGAACACAAATAAAAGGACGTTGAACTTGTAGAAACCCTACTGAGTGACGAAGGGCGTTTTCTCAGTCACGTTCTTCATCATACACCTTCAGCCTTCTTCTGAGCCTTGCTGGGATATTAATCATGTTCTGGAAAGCTTCAGTGTAAGAGACGGAAGTGCCACGGAAGAGGTGTCACTCCTAATTGTTAAAATTTATAATCAGGACTTCTGCTTCACAATTTCTAACATCTACGATTCCTCAAGCTACACAGACTGCAAGGGTCAGCAGAAGTGATGTGTTGCCATCTGCTAATAATTCATCGTCGCGTGTCCTCTCCGATGTCACCTGAATCATTAGAAAGGAAAGGTGTTGTCGCGATGCTGTCATCAAAAATTCGGAGTGGCTTCAAGGCGGCAGGCTTTTGACATTATAGTTTTCTTTATTGAGAAAAATATTTCGTCAGCCGATTTCGTTGATGGCACAGCATTCCCGAAGATAGCCAATGGTAATTCTTAACTTACGAGAGCAATTACTAGAACAATGGGGCTGGAGAAGTATGTATCATTTTGAATTTGCGCCCAAGCTGCGCGCCCACTGACCGGTTTTACATGTCCAACTGGCATGTGAACCAATAAAAGCTTTTACTGATTTGATTGATTTTTGGGGTCCATAATTTAAACATTTTAGCGCGCACAAAAGACACAGACACAGAGAAGGAAGACACACGAGCGCTAACTCTCAACTGTTTATTTTTTGAAAGAAGCATACATATAAATACTCAGCAACTGACACAGAGCATGTGCGGCGCATGTCATGCGACACATTCTGGAGTGCTAAACAGAATTAAAAAAAAACTAACTCCTTATCAGTTAGAGCCACTGAAGGGTGACTGATGCATTTTTTGGCACACCTGTTTGGGGTGTTACGAGCCAAAACCACGAAATAATCATGAGAGACGCCTTAGTGTAAGGCGCTGGAAATTTCGAGAACCTACGGTTCTTTTACGTGCACAGACATCTCAGAGTACACAAGCATCAACAGTTCGCCTTCATCGAAATGCAGCTGCAGCGGCTGGGATTGGATCCCACCACCTTCGGATCAGCAGCAAAGTGCCCAGCCACTAGACCGCCGTGGCGGGGATGTACGCGCCCAAGTCAAAATAATTTCCTAAGAGTTGCCAGTGCTCCTCTTATATTCGTGTAGTCAGCGCCAATACCCGTTAAAGTAGGCACGTTTCTACCATCGACAGTTACTGGTGAAATCTACATTTTTCAGATGTCCGGTCGACAGGAGGTGTTGAGCATGATTAATATCAGCGGCGCCGCGATGAAAAGCCACTGCGAGCTCTTAGGGAGTATCCTGGAGACGTCCTAGTTTGATCTCCTGGATATGGCCTTCGTTTCGAGGCCATATCCAGGAGATCCAGGACTGGCACCTTGGCGACGGTGGAGCGCTTGAAATTGTCATTGAAATTTAGTTCATGTCCTCAATTTCTTGTGGCCTGTGTCCAAAGCGGGATCTGCGTGAGCTGCCAGTAAGCCCATGATGGCCTAGTCGGCAATAATGGTACTCGAGGTGGGCATGCCCTGCCTCAGCAGTGTGACAAAAAAGTGCTTGTCGGTGATGCACGCGCCAAATTTCCGACTTGTTATTTCTCGGGCGTCTTCAAAATAAGGGAAATATTGCGCAGTCTAAGGCGTAGCTCGTGGGTTGACGACAGGTGGTGCAGGAAAGAATGGGTCTGGATATGCTGCATGCTTGTATTATTGCACCATTGGAGGTGTAAGTGATAACGGTGCAGTGCCTGTAAAAACACCAGCGTAAATCGATCGTGCAGTATCGCTCGTAATGTCAATTCACGAAGCGATAAAGTGGCATGAAGTGCGTTTTCATGGCGATGTCCCTGGGGCGTTTGCTGAACTTGTCCTGCACTACACTGCCGCAATTCGTCTCGGACAACTATGTACTGACCGCTGTAAGGGTGTTTGGCCTTGACGATTCACATGTTTCGCAACGTTAAGCTGTGAATTGAAGGGAAAATGTTATTGTGAATCATTGTGAGGCGCTAGTAAAACTAAGCAGCCTCCGGCACAGGAGAGCCTTAGGCGTAGCTACGTTTTCTTCTCCTATACCTCCACATGCTGTATGGCTACTTCCCGCTATGCAGCGCGTACATTGCGCGCATTCGCAGCGTCCTCCTGATCTCTATCAGGTTAGTTATCCACCCCCTTTCCGAGTTCCGCGTGCTAGAAACCAAGGGGCTCGGCCAACGCATCATGTTCAGATGCATCAGGACAAGTAAGCGGCAAACGATGGATTAGCCAGGTCTTTTGCAGAAGCCATCATTGTGATGTTCGTGCTCCTGCTGTTCAGGAAGGGGCTTTACACAGACAGGAGCTCATACCATGCATGATAGTGAGCTTAGAAGGATTGAACGCTGGGCGAGTTGGTAATCCATGACAGAAACGAACTGCGCGAAATAAACACGGGCAAGGGAGACACACGCAGAGGGAAGGTTAAAACACGAAAAAGAGCCCAAACAACTAGTAATATAATTTAGAAGGATTGAACGCTGGGCGAGTTGGTAACCCATGACAGAAACGAACTGCGCGAAATAAACACGGGCAAGGCAGACACACGCAGAGGGAAGGTTAAAACACGAAAAAGAGCCCAAACAACTAGTAATATAATTTAGAAGGATTGAACGCTGGGCGAGTTGGTAATCCATGACAGAAACGAACTGCGCGAAATAAACATGGGCAAGGGAGACAAGCACAAGCGCAGTGCATGTGTCTCCCTTGTCCGTGTTTATTTCGCGCTGTTAGTTTCTGTCGTAGTGAGCTTGGACGAAAAAAATGACCTTTTTCTGGTAAAAAAGATCAAGAAAGACCAAAAAAACTACTGGGAACAGTGAGGTACATTCTGAATATGAGGAGCTAGTAAGGATGAAGTACGGTGTTCACCGGAGGTTAGGCACGCAAGCCGAGTGCGACCCCTGTTCTGGCTTGCCACGCCAATGATTCGCACGAAGGTCACGAGTCTGGCCCACGCGTTGCTGATGATGTCTGTGGTTCGGTTAAGGAAAGGATGCTAATTTCTGCAGCCCATGACGGGAGAACGGTGAAGCGTCCGTGGGGCTAGGGGAAAGGGACTGTAAGGGGTAGAAAAGAGAGAAGGGCCGTAGTGGAGGGCTCCGTAAATTTTGCCGTTTGGGGTCCTGGAACGTGTACTGTCGGCGCACAGTACAAGGGACTCTGACATTTCGCCTGCATCGAAAATGTGACGGCAGCGGTGGGGATCGAACCCGCGTTTTTTGGGTGGCACCCGAGCACTGTTAATCTACACCACAGCGTGAAGTCCTTAACAGGTTTGGTATTGATGGACCTCGCCTCTTGCGACCAGAAAGATATCCCGTTCCGAACGGGCGATGTTATCGACTCTCAAAAGACACCTTATATGGTTTTCGTGGCTCGCAGTCCCCGCCGGGTGCCTCGGGACCCTTGCCGGCGATGGTTGCTTCAGCGACATGCTTGCAAAAGGCCTTACCTATTGGCAACCATCTTGGTGTGTTCTCTGGGTGCCAAGATCTCATTACTGCGGCCCAGACTTCGGGCGAGTGTTCGGACAGAAAAGGATCCATAGAGGGCCCACTCGCAGTTCGTATGCTTGAATGCTGTGACCTCTACACATCTTGTGAAAATTGCATTCACTCGTGCTGTGCTTGGTCATGTGGGTATGTGTGGCAAAGGGAACGACTGGGTTTGTCATTATCCCCACGCAATCTCTTGCTCAGCTTCGAAAACGGGGCAGGCGGAAGTTTTATGTCGGCATGTGGGAGCGGAATTTGCCTGGTGCCGCGTGTGAGGAGACAGATTTCCAATGTGTGGCTTCTGAACGAGTTCCAGCGGAGGCACGCGGACCTCAGCTGTGTATTCATCTTGCCCAATTAGACGCTGATCGAGGTGATAGAGCGCTACATGGAGGAACGAGTGAAGCCCGTTCGCAAAACATAAAGCCACGTATGTCTATCGCGCTTCGAAGAACATCTAGATGATGCAGACGCATTATCTAAATGTTTTGAATTCGTCGCGACCAGCCAAGGCTAGGACTGTTCAGCTAAGGCTGGAGCCAATGTTCAAGCAGTTGACTTTGGGTGTCGATTAGTATGCACCTAGCCTTTAAAAGAAGAATTGGCCTTCAGCTGCTTAGCCGATAGCTATGTTCGCTATGTTTGCTTAGTCGACTACAGCCATGTTCTGGAATTGATGTCCGGTGATTTACGTCCCAAAAGCACAATATGATTATGAGGGACGCCGTTGTGGAGGGCTCAGGGAACTTCGACCATCTGGGTTAGCCATGTTCTTCGCTTGGGAAGTTTCATGGACACTGAAGGCAACCGCATAATTACGTATGCTTTATATGACTCAGCTTTCTTTCATTCACACAGCAGCACGTCTTATTAAGTGTAGCTGAATCTGATTTCCACAGGGGCAACTCCAGCGGTTTTTTCAGCATGTTCTGATATCGATGTTTTCCAATGGTGCCAATAGTTCTATATCAGGTAGGGTGGTTCAGTTTGCTCAGAGACGCACCAATAATCTTAAATATCCGATTGAAGGCGCGTTTAAACCGAAACCGAAACGGGTAGACGCTTCTTGTAGCGTATCCGACGACGTCACAGCGTCCGCGCCATCAGAAATATGGAACTGATGCCAGAAAAATGACAGTAGCAATGTCATGCAACGATGTATTAACTTCGGCCAGGTTTTCTGAACTTGGCAGTGAAGACTTGAGTGCTGAGGTATGGCCGTATGGCACTTGACAGTCCGACCCCTCGGCTAGGTAGCATTGAAGGTAATGACGTAAAAAACACAGGGTGGCCCGCATGGGAATCCGCTAAAAAGCTTTAAAATTCGTTTGCATGAAAATTAAATGACTTGCCAATTGCCTGGCTATTATATGTTATTTGAGTAACGATGAGGAACACATTGACTATTTCATTAAGATAAGTGGGGCACTGAAAAATCGCCGGTGTTGCCCTTTCATAATTTGCTATGCAAATGAACGTAAGTTATCGCGCTCTTTTCACTAATGCCAACTGATGAGGTGTTTACTGGAGATTTCTGAAGAAAACCAGCTGAAAACACACGGACACAGAAGAAGAAGGCGCACAGGACGATGCTGGACTAACTGGGACTTACTGCAGAGTAAATGGAGCACTGCAAAGAGTAAAGCAAGCCAGCCCTATTACCATATTGTAAATGATGCAACATAGAGGCAGACTTTTATTTACAATCTTTTGTGGCTTAGCAAGCCACGTTGGCTTTTTGTTAAAACACGTTTTACGGGAGCAGCAACTGCTTTCCGTTGCATGTTTTTCGAAAGCACATCTGGAACCTGTCTAAACATTCAAAATCCGCTAAAAATTGGTATGGGTCGTAAGGCCTCTCGCCAAGGCTACTAGCACATTTCTGCGTGGGGCGTGAAGTAATTCGTTTTTGATCTAATTAGTTTGCTATCATTGAGTATATGTTAATTGTTCATTCAATAGTGCAGCAACGCCCCGTTATGGCTGTTCAAGCAAATCACGCAGAGTTTCTAGCGATTCGACAGCGGTTCTTATAACGGGAAGCAAAAAAATTAAATCTAATCGCCTTCAGACGTACAAAGTGTCAAAACAGTGGAGAGAACATCTGTCGTTACGTACTTTTCTTGCCTTTGCGTCTTCACCGGTGGCTGCAAAGTAATATTTTCTGGTTAGTTCTTGTTAGCAGAAAGAAATCTTGGCAACTCAAGAAAACGTTGCTTCATCTGGTCATATTGCTCAAATTAACAAAGATGACAACGATATCCAGGATCACGCCAGTGCTTTCGCTCTGCGCTATGCTAAAGTTTATGGATTGGTACATTAAATAGCGGTGTTTTTTTCGACAGCTGTGTGCTACCGGTAACCACACATTATATGGGTCTGATGGATTTCAGTGACGAAACAACGTAAATGTGGCAGCGGTGCACGTGCGAACGTCCAGCCTATTCAGTAAGCCGAATCTATCTTCCTTGAGAATGAGGAACCTTACAAGCAAGCGGCCTGGTTGCGGTAAGATACTGTTTAATGTAGCAGACTTCTCAAGGAGAGATACATCCCTTGGAAACTAGTTTATCGCTACGGAATTCAGGCGCTTGAACAGCGTTGGAAAGAGAAGTAGCTTTACGGTGCCTCGGTTGAATGCCCGAGAACCGAAGTCCTATCGGTGATTGCTCCTATATTTCTTCAAACAAGCGAACTGCCAAGGCGCCACGTTGAAGCAGAACACATCATCGTCTGCATACACCGCCCAGCACAAGCAGGCGTAACATACATGTGTCTGTCATATATCCAATTTCAGCTTCACTTTGCTTAGCTACAGTGCAAGCCTCAGAAAACAAACCAGTGAGAAGATTTCCTTGCTTAATATGAACGTCAGTAACACGATGGCTGGCGCAGCAAGTGAGCGTAGGAAAACATTGCGTAAGTCCTGTTTACATGAAGAGCTTGCCTAAGCGAAAGTAAACGCCTACTCTTTGTGAAGCCCATGTGGTACTAAATAATGCACACTTAAATAAAACTCTACTCAACGTGGAGAAAGAAGTTGTGAGTGAAATGTACCGAACAAACCAGCACAGCTCCTGTCAATTTTACGGCGTAAGCTGTTATGAGATCAAAACAACGGCCGTTTCTGGCATCGTAGTTGTTCGCCGCCGCCGCCGGTGTCCGTAACCACTATCGCCCATTCTTCAAAAAAAAAAAAAAAAAGAGCCAGGCCTACGCGGAACCGCAGGACAGGGACAGCGGAAGCTGGAGGAGCGATCTTCTTAAATGCCATTTTAAACGCTTGAGGAAACTAGTGCTAGTAGAGGGTATTCCCTGCGCCATAACCGTTATCATTTCGCCAAGTGGGGAAGTACCCTCTACGCAGTAATTGTGGCGGTATTGTAAGGTGCAAATCTGTACAACTGCCCATTTTATAGAGTCTCTTGGCGTTGTTTTCCCAATCACGAATCAAATTCTCGGCCCGGCGTCGACGGCGAGCTGCGGTGTGGGCTTCTCTCTGCACAGCTGTCCGTTGAGCCCGGGGTCGCCTTGCTGCAGCCTCGCGCGTAGCTCTGCGATTTGCTTCTTCAGCAGCGGTTGGCACCTTGCGCGGAGGCGCCATCAGGTATATCGAAGAGCCAAGCCAGGGTGCTGTCGGGGCTGCGCACGTCGCCTGCCACGTGATGCATGCACGATACGACAAAACTGCTTCAAAGGGCAGCGCTTCGTAAAATTGATGACGGAAATGTTGAACATTGTTTCATAATGATGATGTTGATGATGCCTCTCTAATGGGTTCACATCTACAAACCATGCAGCTCCGTGTTCTTTCAAATGATTCCTCGAACTCGTTATGCAATCAAATTTTCATGACGTGTAGTGGCGTATTATTATTCTGCCACGTAACATTACATTTGTTAATGCGATCCCTCGGGAGACATTGTACCTCTTTAGGTTCAGCCCGTACAGCCAGTTCTGCTAATGTGTTTGGCGCAGGATGATACGAAGAAGAATATTTAATAGTTTTGCCTCGGTCTTTGTTCAGTTCATCTTTTCAGCTAAGCTCTCCTGAAGACGGTACTGTTATTGCAGACTAGCGTCTTGGAGTCCTTGAAACGCTTATATTTCAGTAGACTGATGACACTGTTTGAATCTTCTTTTCGTGATTTAGCCGTAAATATCCATGGCAAGCAGGAAAGCTTGCGTTCGTCTGACTTCTTTCGCCTTCTTTTTAAGCTCTGCAAAGTCCAAATGAACAACTACGAACGACGCTTTTGAGTATTCGGGTCTTGTCATAACATCTGTCGATTACTTCAGCTTCAGTTTGTTCACTTTGCAAGAAGGCGGGTGTAGATATATTGCTGACGCTTATACCAGGACAGGAGAACCTCACGAGAAATTTATGATATGTGCACCAGAACCCATCATGTCCGCAAGATCCAGGAGTGTCACGGAAGCAGAGTCGGTGGTACAACGTACCTTTCCATCAATAAATTTGAGCTCTTCTGTACCTTCCCATAGCTTGATGTGACTTATTCTTCCCGAAGTATTCCTTGACTCCTGAACAAGCAGCCTAGACAATGCTTCGGCGTCGGTGAGTAATGGGCCACGATGGTGCAAAACTATAAAGTCGAGCTGTTGCAGATAGTTGAGCCATCTTGCAATGCGCCCTCTTGGTTGCGCCATATTGAAAAGTTGACTCAAGGCTTAATGATCTGTGAAAAGCATTAATTTGGCGCCTTCAAGGTATGTACGAAAATAATGAACTGATTTTAAGACGGCGAGCACTTCTCTTTTATATATATATATATATATATATATATATATATATATATATATATATATATATATATATATATATATATATATATATATATATATATATATATATATATATATATATATATATATATATATATATGCTCTTTATATGTATGTGCTTTTTTTTATAAGTGCTATTTTTCCAATAAAATTTCATTTGTCAGTCAGCGCTCGTGTCGTCTTTCCTTGTCTTCAGTCCTTGTTTGTGTGCGCTGTTCCACCATGACAGTATACCAACTCGCCCAACTAGCTATTTAGCTTCTTTTTCTGTTGAATAGTTTACCTCGGCTGCTTTCAGTGTGTAGCTGTAATACTCCACAACGTAATGCTTCGTACGATCACCTTTCTTGGAAGGCTTTTTGATATAGAACCAAAGGCGCCCAAGTTGCATACTGCGGTGCGTTCAAGTACAGCACGAACCCCACAGGAAAGTATGGTATTCGTAGGATCGGATTCGACAACATTAGCTTTACGAGTTGACGAAAGGCAGCCTGCGAACTGTCGCTCAGCTCGAAAGGTGTGTCTTTTTTATTTAAACGCGCCAGACACCTTGTTTTCAGCGCATAGTCTTTGACAAATGCTCTGAAGTGACCAGCTAGTCCAAGGAAAACACGGAGAGAGTGCACATCATAATGCTTTGTCAGCACTGATATTCCTTCTACCAATTCTTGCTTCGTAATTTAAGTATGTCCGTTAAGCACCCTTCCCAGAAATACGAGCTTGTTCACCTTCAGGTGAGAAAGACTGAGAGCGTGAAGAATTTTAGAAATGTGACAACAGTTCTCTTGTTGTGTCTTTGAGTACACAATGATGTCATCGATGTAGGCGTTGCAGTATGCGCCCAAGTTTTTAGGATGCCATTCATAATCTTCGAAAACCACGCCGGAGAATTTCTCCAACCAAATGGTCGGGGGTTGTACTCAAAAAAGTCAAAGGGGGTCATAAGGCGGTATACTTTTTCGTTTCTTCACTTAATCTAATCTTCCAAATCCCTTTGCACAGGCCTATTCGGAAGTAACAATGACAACTGCCAGTTTCATCAATAATGTCATCGGTCCTCGGCATTGGATGAGGTATTCATTCCGTTTTACGATTAAGGGCTCGGCAGTCTGTGTGAATGTTCAGTCTTCTTTCGGAGCAATAGTTATAGGAGAAGCAAATGGGGATGTATAAGGACGGATTATATCTGCATCCAACATTTCTTGCAACTCCTCTTTCGGCCATACCAGTTTACCTCTAGATATGTTATAAGGAGCGTTGCGAACGATTGCTTGTCAGCCAGCTCGAAAGGAACGACGTGAGATGTCATAGTTGGTGGGTAGCTACCCATGCATGTAAGTGCCGTGTACTTCACTTTGATGTCCTCCTTGTCGGAAATCACCCTAGTTGCGCTACATTGATTAGGGAGATTCTTTTGTCTTATGTTGTCGTCGATCGTTAGCTTGTCGTCCCAATAGATGTTTGTTTTAGGTTTCTACATGGGAAAGAAGAAAATCGTGGGTGACACCAGGAAGAGCCAACACGTCACTGGTAATTGAGCGTCCTTGAAATTCAATAATCAGAGCCATCCAGTCGGTATGCGTGCTTACATCCCATCGCAGGTTTGCACGCGCACTTCTCTACCAGCATGGAGACGACTGGCGTCCACTAGGCTCCTATTGAAGAACAAGGCAGAAGCCCCACTGTCAACATGGGCATTCACTTTTGTGCCTTCTACCTTAGCAGAAGCATAAAGTAACCTTGATGACATCGGATATACTGTCTTGGTGCAGCTGTTTGCTTGAGGCTTGTCATTGAAGACATGCTCTGTGGACGCATTCCGTCCCCTAAAGCGGCAACAGGTCTCACCTCAGAGTCCCACTGATGGTCAATTGCCAGAGATTCGTTCTTACACGGAGATGATGGGATCGAGTGCAAAATAAATGTTGGCACCGAGGTGGTCTGTATGGATCGCAGAAGGTCAACAAATGTTCTTGAATCATTGAATTGTACTTGACTGCGGGTGTCTATGCAAAAACCTTGCATTACCAATGCTATAACTGCAGACGACGGGAGCTTTGACTCTGAAGAATGCAAAAGACGCCGCTTCTCAAGACAGTACTCCAGCAAAGAGCCAGGCGATACTTGAGGCGTAGCGCAGCATTGCACACCTTTTACAGCGTTGCCTTGGAAAGCCACCAGAAAGCTTCTTTGCACAAGTCCTAACAAATTAATTGGCGTTTTGTCCATAAATTGTCCATCATACCATTTTCTGCGAATGCAACCAAAATATTGGCGCATATTCAAAATGTTTGTCTCGTCACTTTCCCGCATATTTTTTTTCGCATGCATATTCAAAAAACCAGATCCAATAGACAGCACAGTGGGAGTCTCCTTCGAAAACATCCGGCTCTACAACAAGTCGTCCTGGTGTTTCTTGACTGAGCGACCTGTCCAACGCTCTCATTACTTCAGTTCGTTGCGGTATGCATCGCTGTCGTTGCGTGCACTTGTCAAAACCATGCTCACCTTCCCGGAAGACGTCTCCTGTGTGAGGGACCCGCGGCGGAGAGGTTCCAGGAAGATTTCTCTCAGTGTCTGGAGCTGCAGATTCACTTTCACCGAAACCATTCGCACAAGGGCTTGATGGCTCATCGAGGCTTCTCGCAGTACCACATCGATCAATTCGGTAGAGCTAACTTCGCGAGGAATGTCCATTGCTGGCTCACCGTGCACTTGGTATCTGGTTAAGGCAAGGGACCCTGATGACGCCCGTCGATGAAAAAGGTAACCCACATATTTCGTCTTCAAGAACTTTCGGCTGAACCACAATGTAGCGTTCCTCACAGAAATTAGCACATGAGCTTAGTTAGACGGCTGCCGTACACCTTTTTATTCTCCCTTGTCCTTCACTTCTCCCCCGCAGAGCACTTCATCGTCTTCTCCGTGCTCACTGTAGACCACTTCATATCGATGCATTCGTCTTCCATTTTATATGAACAAACGAGTAAAAGAAATGGTAGTGACAGGATCGGAAAGCTGCACGTACGGAGCTTGACGAGGCTTCTGCAACATTATATGAAAGCCAGTTACAGCACAATAAAAAATACGAGTGTTCAACATCAAAGGACACACACACACACACACACACACACACACACACACACACACACACACACATATATATATATATATATATATATATATATATATATATAGAATCAAAGGGTCACGTTGAAGAAACATAACATTTATTACGACGTTTCGGCCGCGAGACCGGCCTTTCTCAAGCTTCTACTACAAATGGTACGCACAGAGCCTACATGACAGTCTGTCCGTACCATTTGTAGTAGAAGCTTGAGAAAGGCCGGCCTCGCGGCCGAAACGTCGTAATAAATGTTATGTTTCTTCAACGTGACCTTTGATTCTATAATTGACCTGCTGCCAAGGATTTATCTTTGAAGTATATATATATATATATATATATATATATATATATATATATATATATATATATATATCCTAGTGCTGCTTGAAAACGCTAGGCGGAATAGCGTGCTTCATAATTTTCAACTTACGTATTTATTTCCGGCCGTCAGTAGGTGGCGAACCATGTAGCCGTGACCGTCAACATGCCACTTCGACTCCCAACATGTGTAATCATTTAGACTTGCTGGCCTCTCCTCGCCCCAAAGCAGGACTAAAGGTTGATCCCTTTGTCGAATGAACTTGTAACCAAAGAAGAATTTCACGAGCGAGCGTTAAAATTCAGGAATCATGGTAAATGTTGAAGGTTTCTTTAAAAGAAATATAACGATCACTATCGGTTCCTCCATGACTTGACGCGCGCAAGACGCACCTCAATATTTGAAGCTTCGGAAGGAATGTCTTGACTGTTTGGATGTCTGCGGGGAATTTTATGCATTTATTGATGTTGTTCTTGGTTTATACAGGGGCCTTCCATGAAAATGTTGCTTTCCAAAAGTGTTAGAAAAAGATTTACAACACAATCATTCACAATAAAAAAAAATGTACGGGAGAAACCACACACTGTGACAACAAATGTGCGCGATCCATCTTCTCAGAGGCTGTGCAAAGTTAACTAAACTGCGTTATTGTAAGAAGAGCTTTCTCAAGTTCCAGCAGTTATTGCAAATATGGTACAGGCCAGGGGGCATCCGTCGCAATGTCCGCCATAACTGCACAAGCTCCTTCCACTACTGAGCACACTAAGTAAGGACTGCAAAGCTCAAAAATATTTTGCCTAAAGCAAAGCTACACCTGCTTCATCGCCCCGCCACGGTGGTCTAGTGGTTATGGCACTCGGCTGCAGATCCGAAGGTCGTGGGATCGAATCCCGGCCGCGGCGGCTGCATTTAGATGGAGGCGAAATGTTGAGGCCCGTGTGCTGTGCGTTGTCAGTGCACGTTAAAGAACCCCAGGTGGTCGAAATTTCCGGAGACCTCCACTACGGCGTCTCTCATAATCAGAGCTGGTTTTGGGACGTTAAACCCCGCAAATCAATCAACCTGCTTCATCAGAGCGCGACTTTGCTGCATTGCAGTTCATTCTGGCGACAGAAACATATCTTAACGTGGCAGTTATTGGAGGAGGCTCGTCAGGAAAGAAAGCTAAAAACATTGATATGGCGGCTAGCTTTGTGCTTAGTTGCGCCCTCCTTCGAAATCGCGAACCAGGTTAACTGCTGCTGAATGCGGCAATATGGTCTGTCTTGGCCTATACTTTATGAAGGATGGTGCAGATGAATTTAATATAGTGCTGGGGCTATGGGTTATGATGCCACGCTTGAGTGCTTGAGCTGTAGTCAAACTGAGACAACCTCGCGTCGTTTTTATTGTATTCTACGATTGCACACTGCGGCCGTACTTCGCCTCAATTCGAATCCACTGCGTTGCCTAATAGCGAAATAGGAATTTGATCTCGGTCGCGAATATTGAGAAAGTGCCACTAGGTACACGGAGAGTGCCCTCCCTGTGTACAAAGAAAGCGTAATGAAGAGGCCAAACAGCCCGTACGAATAGGAACCATCTGCGCGAAAGGATTTTGACCTCCCTCAAAAAATACACCAGCTTGATTTGCGATACGTGGTCATGCGGGCAGTTCTGCGTCGTCCTTTCTTAAAGATATAGTCGTCGCTGTAATATAATAATGTCGAGAACCATCAGTCGTAGACAACACAGCTCCTTTGCACACTACCTGTGGTCATCGCAACTTCGGGGTTGAAAGTGTAGTTCTCGCGCTGCCCTTGGATAATAAATTTAGTCTCATGTAGGTGGGCGTACCTATATTTTCTCTGCATTGAGCCAAGAAAGTAATTTACTGCACTAAATACACTAAATACAACGGGCATCCAATGTAAAAAAGTGGGCACAGAACAGGTTTACTAAGCTGTCTTGATTGGGAAAACGGTTTCATTGAACAAGTGCGTTTTATTAAGATGTAGCGGACACAGCATTTATGCCAACCCTAGTGTACTTAAACATGGTTGAGTAGTTTTAACGACCCAATTTGCTACAAATGGCGCAAAAGTAAACAATTACACAGATGACTCCGTAACTGAACTGGATTATGTGAAGTTCAAGTAAACTCTTGTGTGTTCCTGCATGTCTAGGTTTGCTTTTTGAAAGTTGCAAGATGAATTTGCTTCAAGTAGAAAGGGCTTATTATCCATGTTTAACTCCGAATTATCGCTTCCGACATTTGGCTAGCCAACATTTCTATAAAAAATTACAGCATATTACAGCAAAAGTAAGGCAGGCGAGCGAGCTTACGAACGCTTGTCTCAGGGACGATGGCTACTCGGGCTGTACTCGTACCTCGTTTACCCGAAGCACATACACCCACTCTGGCAAGGACAACGAAAGAGCGGGTGGTCCACGCGCTGTACTGCCTCCTCCCCAATGCGACGCGACCGTGCGTCACCGTTCGCAGGCAAGGTTTGTACGATAAAGTCATGCTCGTTCCAAACCTCAAATATGGAAGTCATTTTACGGGCGAAGCGCCTTAAGGTCGTCCCTTGTCCGGCGTAGCCATGTTATGGGAGACCGCTAGAGGCGCTGCGGTGCACAGATGCGAGCGTCCGCTTTCAGTGGAGGCCGCTAGAGGCGCTGAGGTGCACAGGCTACACATGCGAAGCAGCTTATCGTCGGGGCTATGTCACTCCCCCCCT
Source organism: Hyalomma asiaticum (assembly GCA_013339685.2). Classification (NCBI taxonomy): domain Eukaryota; kingdom Metazoa; phylum Arthropoda; class Arachnida; order Ixodida; family Ixodidae; genus Hyalomma; species Hyalomma asiaticum. Next base: position 8,375 of record JABSTT010003887.1, on the reverse strand, counting down.
CCCTCCGCCCCCCCCCCCCCCCCCGTGCAGCGTCCACACGGCACTGCGCATGCGCATCATCCTCCCCCTCCTCTCGTTGTCTCATCTCATCTCCTCTCGGCATTCTTCTTCTCCTCTCCGAACGGCACGCGTTGACTATGCAAACGCTCTTTCTTCGATGAACGCTTTACCAGCTCGCAAGGAACGAGAGCGCACCCACGCACGCGAGATACAACGCTGACGCAGGCAGCGTCTGCCAGCGTCAAACGGATGCAAACGCGACACCTAGTAAAACCGATGCAAACGCGGTGTGCACTCCCCGTGCTGCTTTGCATCGCCTCATGGTCCCCTTTAGCGAAAGATGGTGTAATTGTTTTCGTTATTAACTATCTCGTTGACATTGTTGTTTGATTACAAGTGCATGTTGTGGTAATATGACCAGACAGATGCCCTTTTTGTCACCCGGACCAGTGGCTTTCCTCTGGTACGCTTCTATCCCTACCTAGGACTTGCCAGTGGAGTTTGCCAGTAAAGAATATGCAATATTTGTGGCACGCACCTCCAAAGCTTCGGAAAAGATGCTCGCAGTCACAGATGTTGGTCGGGTACCTTTAAAAAAATAAACCATCTCATTGGTACTGTTTCACAGGCACATCAAGCATTTATCGCGAGTATTAGTCATATGGATACTAATCATATCAATATGATATTAGTCATATTGTGTCTAAATAGCACTCGTAATAGTATTTCCTGAAAACGTATGCTCCACGGGAGGATCACTGGAGCAAACGCCTCGTGCTGCCCTGACGTATCATTATTAGAGAAGAACACAGGTGCTCCAGAGATAATCTTAGGTGAAAATGTCGACCGAATTTAAGTGGACTCATGGAGCCTTAGCAAGCCGCCTATCATTGATTCAACAACACACAATGCCGAACATAACATGCGAGCTTAAAGAAAGGGCATTTTGCAAGTGCGTATATTGTAAGCGGATTATTCAGAGCTACATTCAGAGCTCCGTTCAGGGAGTACCTACACATAGCGCTACATTCAGTAGAGATACATGTGAACGTGAGCTACACTCAGTGAATATGTGAGCTACAGCGAATTCAATGTGCTACATGTGGGCTACATTCAGTGAATATAGCTCTACATTCAGTACAGCTACATTCAGGGAAAAAACGTCTAATAAAGTTTACGTGTAGCCAGAATTAACGCAAATCTTGTATTATCTTGTATGTCGCTACGCTACAATATTTGGTGTTAGGTATGGGGCGTTCATACATATCTTAAATGCTTTGCATTTACGGTTCTCATAAATTGTGTGGTCTATCACAAAACTTTGGTCATAATTTGTTCAGTTGGTTGTGGATTGTGATTCGGTAAAGGTAAGGGCACCGATTTCTGCAGCCCGTGTGGGGAGCACGCCTCAACGCCTGTGGGTGCAAGGGAAAGGGACCGAAACAGCTACAAAGCAGAGAAAAGCCGTAGTGGAGGGATCCGGAAATTTTGACTATTTGAAGTTCTTTACCGTGCAGGGGCAACACTCAGAACACGGGCCTCTGGCATTTTCACTCCATCAAAAATGCGACGGCCGCAACCGGTATCGAACATTGTTCGGGCCCCCAGAATGCGCGTGCACTTATACGCAATGCCCAGTGTTGGTTGGTTGGTCCTTGTGAGGGGTTTGAACGCGCGCTTCCTTCTTCTCTTGCGGAGAAGACTTCAGCCCACAACTACACTGGCACAACTGCAGCTGGCTGGCGCACGTGTTCAGGCATAAGGAAAAGACGACAAAACCGTGTGCGTCGATTTGTTTCGGTGTATATTGCCCCGTAGTGTATATTGCCCCGTAGTGGGCAAGAGCCAAACTTCAAGGAAAAAAGAAAGAAAGATAGCGTCCCGGCAAAGCTGCTTGTACGGAGGCGTTGCTTCACTGAAACACATCCTTTGTTTGTGGTTGTCCTGAGGATACGCCGCCCAGCGACCTCGTCTCACCTACTTAGACTGAGGAGAAATGGGAAGACTTCCTTTTCAGTGCCGACCGATATGTACAGACACGGTCCTGGTACGAGCTGATGACGTCTCAGTGAAGAATGGCCTGGCGTCCCGCCTAGTCTAGCCCCACCCTACCTGCCGACCTCTGAGTAAAGTTGCAACTCACTCTGAGAAGCGTCCGCTGTGCTTGGTAGTTTCCTTTTATTTGTTTGTTGATTGATTGCGAAGTATCTCCCGAAGCCCCGGACCATGACGAAATGCGGGTGAGCCGGTGACAATCCGTGGTGAGCCAAATGCCCATCAGCTTGGCAGGTTTGCTAGCCTTGCTCCCCTATAGTGCAATCTTTACTAACATTTTGCTGCGTTCAGATAGTAACTAAATACATTTTTCAAGATTATATCAAAGTCTGGTGATGTACAGCTGGAAGGCAGAGTCATCAAAAACAAAGTACTTCTTTGAGGTACGCGCCTGTATGTTAAACGCAGAACACTAAAAATTTATACTTCACGTGTTTGCCGCTTCGGTGGGGGAAATTTATGGGACTAAGTGGTTTTAATAAGACTGTCATAAAAAAGTCATCTACATGGAAGTGTTATCGTTGGCAGTTGTGTAAGCCACGAAATACATAATTAAAGATTTCGAGTAGGCTTTACACAGAAAACCGTCCGAAGCATTCGGTAATTTGCGGTATAGTTATTTATTCATTCACGTACTGCTTCTAATGGCATCTATTTGCATATAATTCTGCCCTAATGTAACGCAATAATGCGGGCGAATAAGAAATAAGAAACCAACACGCCATAAAGAAAACAAAAAGAAAATGCAAGTAAACCAGATGGTTGCTGATGCAAAAGAAACGAAAACACATACCCTCAAAAACGCGGAGCAAAGAACGAGCTTCACATGTTTTCTAGGTTGTCGATGCTGTCTGCTAGAAGGCAGAGAATTGGAGAGAACCGACCACGTGGCATATGATGCTCCACTTTAGTGCTACTGCCCTGAACCCTGACACTTGCGGTGTTCATATCTGCACTGTTCTGACGAAAATCTGACTTGAAAAGCGCGTGAATAAATAAGGGAGTCGCAACATCACCAAGATACGTGTCGATCATCACTCTACGGAAGAGTAAAAGGGAGTTGTGGAAAACTATACCTCTCTGTATGATCGTCCAATTGAAGAATTTGCAGAACACCGTGCGCTTCGTGTTTGCCCATGTCATACCACTCCTCATGCCTCTTAACTCCTAGGGCGTTGCTTTTGCAAGGTTTAACAAATCGCGTTATCTACAAAGTTCGTCCCCGCACAGCGATTTAAACCTTCTGAGAAATTCGCCCCTGTCAACCAAACGCACTAGTCGTTGCGCTAGAAAGCGGCATGCTTTGTTGCATAATACGGTTCTAAGGTAAAACACTCACAATTTTCATTAGGTCAGTACGCTACATCACCCATCAGTACCCATAATACAGACCACAGTTGAATAAAAAAATTGGGCGTTTGCAGCATTTCTATCTTTTCTTGGCACATTTCCACCTTTTACAAATGAAACAAAAACATGCCGAAGCTCTGAGTAATGTATACATGAGAAGGCCTGCGCACAACGTCCTGTTATCTACTACATTCCTTGTGAGCATACTCGCACGTGCAGTTGTTTTGGTTTGTTTAAAGAGAACGCCGTTATCACTTTCCTGCGACACGCGCGCTTGTTTTGATTGTTTGCGAGGAGCGCCGTTATCACTTTCTGTTACCCCTAACGCAGACCGCGTTTATCTTGCATGTCACTTCGGGAACCGTGTAGAATATTTTTGAACCTTTGCATGCCTGACGCACACATTCGAGTGGCTTCTGGAATTTCACAGATAATTTCACAGAGAACGCGTTATGACGTCTGTATAAAAGCCGACGCATTACGCCGCTTGTCAGTCGTCGACCGACGACTATGCGCAGTGTGAATGGTTTTCTTTTGCTGGGCACAGGTTCGCCCAATAAACAGTTCGCCTGACATCCTCTTGTGGCCTGCGTGCTTCGTTTTGAGTGCTGCGTGCGTAAGGACCACGTGACAATATTCTGGAGGACGATTGTCGGATATTGTTGTCGGTATTCAGTTGACTTTCCCGACTATAACGCAATTACGCAGGAACAAAAGGCACTATGTGTAAGACGTGGGTAATATTCAGCAAGTTGTACATGTGAATAAAAATGTCTTTCTTTCTTCTTTTTAAACACAAAAGTGTTTTATACCGGGGTCCGCCAAGAAATCTCTGACCTACTTTCGTAACGGAAGTGGTCTGAAAATAAACGCGCATTTGAGATTGAAAAGTGCCACCAGCTGGGATTCGAACCCACAACGAGCCAGGCTTCGGCGGCAGAAGCTGGAAGCGCTACCGACCACGCAACCGACAGACTTCCAGTATAGAGGAAAAGATGTGCTTTATATATTTACTTGACCGCTTTACAGTTTGCATCTAATTGATGTCCGGTTAAATGAGACGTATTTAGCAAAATTACTCTTAACACTGCCTCCCTTTCACTACACTCTTGGTTTTTCCTTCCTCCGTGGTTTCAGTAGTTTCGAGGCCTCTGTCGCCGCTACTAGCGCAGGCTTCGGCGTCCTATCGGCTCGTTGCTTCAGCCACGTGCGCTACATAATTTGTCTTGTGTGACGCGTATGATAGCCAGTTGTATTGTGACGAGCTTTACTTGAGGAACGCAAAGACGGGCATCGACAAGCAAATGATCTGCCTTTCGCACAGCGAAGTGTGCGTTCACAAAACGATCCGCTGAAGAGCAGTTCGGTTTTGCTTGCAAGGTTTCACCATTTGCGGAAGCGGGTGGTTAATGGCTAGTTTCCGAAGGGCGCTGGCGTGCTCAGTGCACTGTCTCCGGAGAAATGTGTCGCTCGGGGGCTTTTGCTTGTGTGTAACTGTCGAAGATCCCTGTACAGTTTCGAGGTGCCGATGATGCGTACATGCAAAGGGCTCACATGTCCAGTGTACCCAACCCATCTCACGCCCCTCGATTCGTCAGATAGCTGCTTATGTGCGAAGACAGGTTTCACTTTTGTGTTATATGGATTCCCATGACAGAGGGATCAACCACATCTCTTTTTTTTTCTGAAAACCACTGTCTACCTCGTTCATTTCCTTGAATTGTTCATTTTGTAGGCAACCTTGAAGGAAGTTTGTTAAATGCGCACTAACTATTCGAAGCTGCATTTTTCGTGGCGGGGCATGTTCACATAAACTCTAACATAAAAGCTGTTTAACCTTGACTCCCGGGAGGGCCGAGTTTAGGTGGAAAACCAGGTGTAGTCAAGTGTGGAGAGGCGAAAGTCATGTGATGCAATAACATGAGAGGTGGAGCTTCCAGCATTAAGGAGCAAGAAACAGAAGAACCTTTCTTGGCGAGCCGGCATTCGAACCCAGGTACCCATTATCCGAAAGCGAACGTCGCTGCCACTAGTGGCCCAGTGGCCTACCCTGAGTAGCCTACATCCTCGTTTGCAGAGCACGTATTTATGGGAATTATATGGTGGCGTAAAACGAGCGAAACAAACAGAGCACACGCGGGAGCGAGAGAGAGAGAGACAGAAAGATTGATAAAGAAGAGCGTCTCGGGCTGCTCAGAAGTGTCAACAGACCAGCGCTTCCCTCGATCGACTACTCACATCGTTGCCCACAGCCCACTGCTACTTGATAGCGCTTGTGCTAATGACAGTGTCACATAACAGTGATATCATGATGTCATGATAGTGATACCATAATATTATCATGGTATTCATATCATGAGTGGACCCGTGGTTGAGCTCGATTTCTTATCCACACCCTTGCCTCAACCCGCTGCTAAATGAATGTAATAATTGTACAGCTACATGAGAGTCATAATGAACTCGACGCCCTTACCCCAAAGCCCCGCCGTTTATTCAGGCTTCGCAGACGTTGAACTCTCTTACATTTTTGTTCAGTACATTCTTCTCTTTGCAGTGGCGTAGCGTGCTATCCGCGTGTATGCTCCTGTTTATCAATCTAATAAATGAGAACGGTATTTACCAATAACGAAGAAGAAGGCCACCCAGATGTAAAAGAGACGTTTTCTCCAACATTTATCCGCCATGCTGTTGTGGGCCAGTAGTTGGAAAGGAATCGTGTAAAAGTAATCCTGTAAAAGTAGTAGCCGACGTAATGTACCAATTATTGAAATAAATCAAGTGACGTATACATGGTGAATCGGTAGAACACAGTATAAGAGTTATGAAAAAAAGGGTCCAAGCACAAGCAAACAAATCAACAATATGAAAAATCGTCAGTAAATCTACAAACAGAAATGAACATAGATCCCAAAGTGAGGATTGTTGCCATCGCAAAGTGTTTTTGCACTGGCAATGCACTCCATACATTTATCGCGCGAGGAAAAAACGAGTACATGAAAAAAGAATGTTTCGATACACTTATGCTTTGTGTTCTCAGGGAGTGGTGAACCGTACTGACGTGCGATCTATGCATGCACTGGCGCTCGGAAACCCAGCAACGTTGTAAAACCTCCTCTACAAAGAATTTACTTCTGCACTGCTGGGTAGCTGCATGTTCTTGGGAACGTCTCACGCACATTGCTTGTGCCACTTCCTCGATGCTCCTGCTCACCGACGGCTGCGAAACGGTCACAAAGTTCCTAAGAATACACTGCATCTCACCGGTTGCATGAGATGTCAGAGTAATGGGGAGCTTCAATAAAGGCCGCAGAGGCTCCCCTCTTTTATCACTCAGTTTTTTAGGGGCGAAGCTCCTCTTAGTCTAACCTTGTCCTGCGTCAGGCGTCAGGCGTAACCGGTGTGCCGGGAGGCACGCGCTCGCCCTCGGCGCGTGCCTCCCGGCGCGTGCCTCTCTCTCTCTCCCGGCGCGTGCCACTATCTCTCTCACTCTTCCATCTGCTGTCTTGTGAGAGAGAGAGACAGAGAGAGAGAGAGAGAGCGAAAGGCGCGCGTTGACTATGGAAACGCTCTTTCTTAGATGAACGCTCTACCAGCTCGCAAAGAAGGAGAACGCGTCCTCACCCGCGAGAGACAACGTTGGCGCAGGCAGCGTCTCCTAGCGAGTTTCTTGATTGAGAAATACCGACTGCTCGCGTTGGAGAAGCGTTCACCGGCCACCCATATATATATATAGATAGGCACTAGATCTTGACTTGCAATGAAGTGCCGGTGGGAGATTTCACTTGTGCATAGTTGCAGCATAAGGATTCGTAGCGTGCGCGTTAACTAAATTAATCCGGAACTCGGCACGATCTACGATGAACCTCCCGAGCTTCGCCCACTCATCATCATTCACTCCGTGGATATGCTGTAATTTTTTTATTCTTTTTGCGATTCCCCAAACAACTCTCCGGACTTGTAAAATAAAGTTGTTTCCTCCTCCTCCTTGAGTACGTGGAGCACTGAGCACCTCCAAAAGTGATGTATCGCCTGTAAATTTTTCAACGCTGTGCAGCTCTTGAGGAATGTCTTATTAAGTCTTCTTCGGAAGTTGGTGCGAATTACTACATATGGCGTTGAAACAAGAAGAGAGGGATAGCATGGCATACAGAGCGCCAACTACCAAATGTTTTTACAGAAGCGTTGTTCCATACTAGCGCTGACTGCGGTGCAAGAAGCTGGCTGCGGTGCACGATTAGACTAAGTTAGCATTGATTCTTTATTTTAGTTTCCGTGCTCACAGCCGTTACTGCCCACGGTGCACCGTAGGCGCGTCTAAATGTCGTACGCATGGCCGCAAGCAATGACGGGGTAGCTGATACGTTATGAGTGAAGTCCTCTACCACCAAGACTATAGGCGATGCGCAAAGCGCCGACGACCCCATCTGCCGCCACGGCTTGGAAGCGTTGGTGGGTCCGGGCGAGCAGTGTTCCCGCGAGCGTGTACGCGAGTGCACGGATGGATGTGTTTTCATCGTGATTTAACGACTCTGTCGGGCTTCAGTGATGTCGAAAAATAACTGCTGCATTGTCGGCTGCTCAAACACACACAAAAAATCGCCAGGAATGCACTTCTACAGGTTTCCGGTGCTATTTCATGAGCGACGGTGGCGGTGGATTGCGGTGGAACACTGCCGAAACAAAGAAATCGTGCTTTGTTTACGCCAGTGTTAGAACGATTACCGTGCCCCGCCACGGTGGTCTAGTGGCTGTGGTACTCGGCTGCTGATCCGAGGGTCGCGGGATCGAATCCCGGCTGCGGCGGCTGCATTTCTATGGAGGCGAAATGTTGAGGCCCGTGTGCTGTGCGATGTCAGTGCGCGTTAAAGAACCCCAGGTGGTCGAAATTTCCGGAGCCCTCCACTACGGCGTCTCTCATAATCACAGCTGGTTTTGAAACGTTAAACTTCATATAACACAACAAGAACGAT
>JABSTT010003886.1:0-10644 GCA_013339685.2 Hyalomma asiaticum | reverse complement strand
TAAGTGCATAACATCGTCGTTTCTTTGCACTCTTGTTCCTAGCAAAGAATTCGGGACCGCGTACGGTCGCTAAGATTAGGAGTGTGCACTTTTCACCATTATTTGCATTCCAAAGATGCCAACATTCCAGTGTTATTCTGCGTGCGTATGACCAGATGATCTACACAGCTTTCACGCACACTAAGGTTAACTAGAGCATGAAAACATGACACGCACCAATGTTTCTGCATGAGAAATTTCCTGTGTGCACACTTAGAAGGAAATCTAAAGGTGTATATAGAGTGCTTTCTTTGTTGCTTTGCTAACCATGACCTTTCAAGTGTTTCACCCTTCCTTTTTTGAATACAGCAGTCGCGCACTGTAAGTGCATAAAACGTCGTTTCTTGCACTTGTGCTCCGAGCAAAGAATTTGGGACCGCTTACGTCGCTAAAGCTTAGGAGTGTGATTTTCACCATTATTTGCATTCCATATAGCGAAACATTCCAGTGTTTTTCTGCGTGCTATGAACAGATGATGGAAACAACCTTTTCACGAAGACAAAGTTAAAAGAGCATCAAAACATGACACGCACGAATGTTTCTGCATGAGAAATTTCCTGTGTGCACACTTAGAAGGAAATCTAAAGGTGTATATAGATGCTTTCTTTGTTGCTTTGCTAACCATGACCTTTCAAGGTGTTTCACCCCTTCCTTTTTTGAATACAGCAGTTGCGCACTGTAAGTGCATAAAACGTCGTTTCTTGCACTCGTGTTCCTAGCAAAGGAATTCGGGACCGCTTGCGTCGCTAAACTTAGGAGTGTCATTTTCACCATATTTGCATTCCAATAGCCAAACATTCCAGTGTTATTCTGCGTGCTATGCCCAGATGATCTACACAGTCTTCACGACACAAGGTCACTAGAGCATGAAAAACATGAGACACGCACAATGTTTCTGCCATGAGAAATTTCCTGTGTGCACACTTAGAAGGAAATCTAAAGGTGTATATAGATGCTTTCTTTGTTGCTTGCTAACCATGACCTTTCAAGGTGTTTCACCCCTTCCTTTTTTGAATACAGCAGTCGCGCACTGTAAGTGCATAAAACGTCGTTTCTTGCACTTGTGCTCCGAGCAAAGAATTTGGGACCGCTTACGTCGCTAAAGCTTAGGAGTGTCATTTTCACCATTATTTGCATTCCAAATAGCCAAACATTCCAGTGTTATTCTGCGTGCTATGCTCAGATGATCTACACAGTCTTCACGAACACAAGGTCACTAGAGTATGAAAACATGACACGCACCAATGTTTCTGCATGAGAACACGAACACAAGGTCACTAGAGCATGAAAACATGAGACGCACCAATGTTTCTGCATGAGAAATTTCCTGTGTGCACACTTAGAAGGAAATCTAAAGGTGTATATAGATGCTTTCTTTGTTGCTTTGCTAACCATGACCTTTCAAGGTGTTTCACCCCTTCCTTTTTTGAATACAGCAGTCGCGCACTGTAAGTGCATAAAACGTCGTTTCTTGCACTTGTGCTCCGAGCAAAGAATTTGGGACCGCTTACGTCGCTAAAGCTTAGGAGTGTGATTTTCACCATTATTTGCATTCCAAATAGCGAAACATTCCAGTGTTATTCTGCGTGCTATGAACAGATGATGGAAACAGTCTTTTCACGAACACAAGGTCACTAGAGCATGAAAACATGAGACACGCACCAATGTTTCTGCATGAGAAATTTCCTATGTGCACACATAGAAGGAAATGTAAAGGTTTATATTGATGCTTTCGTTGTTTCTTTGCTAACCATGACCTTTCAAGGTGTTTCACCCCTTCCTTTTTTGAATACAGCAGTTCGCGCATTGTAAGTGCATAAAACGTCGTTTCTTGCACTCGTGTTCCTAGCAAAGAATTCGGGACCGCTTGCGTCGCTAAAACTTAGGAGTGTCATTTTCACCATTATTTGCATTCCAAATAGCCAAACATTCCAGTGTTATTCTGCGTGCTATGCCCAGATGATCTACACAGTCTTCACGAACACAAGGTCACTAGAGCATGAAAACATGAGACACGCACCAATGTTTCGGCATGAGAAATTTCCTGTGTGCACACTTAGAAGGAAATCTAAAGGTCTATATAGATGCTTTCTTTGTTGCTTTGCTAACCATGACCTTTCAAGGTGTTTCACCCCTTCCTTTTTTGAATACAGCAGTCGCGCACTGTAAGTGCATAAAACGTCGTTTCTTGCACTTGTGCTCCGAGCAAAGAATTTGGGACCGCTTACGTCGCTAAAGCTTAGGAGTGTGATTTTCACCATTATTTGCATTCCAAATAGCGAAACATTCCAGTGTTTTTCTGCGTGCTATGAACAGATGATGGAAACAGCCTTTTCACGAACACAAGGTCACTAGAGCATGAAAACATGAGACGCACCAATGTTTCTGCATGAGAAATTTCCTGTGTGCACACTTAGAAGGAAATCTAAAGGTGTATATAGATGCTTTCTTTGTTGCTTTGCTAACCATGACCTTTCAAGGTGTTTCACCCCTTCCTTTTTTGAATACAGCAGTCGCGCACTGTAAGTGCATAAAACGTCGTTTCTTGCACTTGTGCTCCGAGCAAAGAATTGGGACCGCTTACGTCGCTAAAGCTTAGGAGTGTGATTTTCACCATTATTTGCATTCCAAATAGCGAAACATTCCAGTGTTTTTCTGCGTGCTATGAACAGATGATGGAAACAGCCTTTTCACGAAGACAAGGTTACAAGAGCATCAAAACATGACACGCACCGAATGTTTCTGCATGAGAAATTTCCTATGTGCACACATAGAAGGAAATGTAAAGGTGTATATAGGATGCTTTCATTGTTGCTTTGCTAACCATGACCTTTCAAGGTGTTTCACCCTTCCTTTTTGAATACAGCAGTCGCGCCTGTAAGTGCATAAAACGTCGTTCTTGCACTCGTTTCCTAGCAAAGAATTCGGGACCGCTTACGTCGCTAAAGCTTAGGAGTGTGCATTTTCACCATTATTTGCATTCCAAATAAGCGAAACATTCTAGTGTTATTCTGCGTGCTATGCCAGATGATGGAGACAGTCTTTTCACGAAGACAGGTTACCAGAGCATGCAAAACATGAGACACGCCACCAATGTTTCTGCATGAGAAATTTCCTATGTGCACACTTAGAAGGAAATGTAAAGGTGTATATAGGTGGCTTCCGTTGTTGCTTGCTAACCATGACCTTTCAAGGTGTTTCACCCCTTCTTTTTTGAATACAGCAGTGCGCATTGTAAGTGCATAAAACGTCGTTTCTTGCACTCGTGTTCCTAGCAAAGAATTCGGGACCGCTTGCGTCGCTAAAACTTAGGAGTGTCATTTTCACCATTATTTGCATTCCAATAAGCCAAACATTCCAGTGTTATTCTGCGTGCTATGCCCAGATGATCTACACAGTCTTCACGAACACAAGGTCACTAGAGCATGAAAACATGAGACACGCACCAATGTTTCTGCATGAGAAATTTCCTGTGTGCACACTTAGAAGGAAATCGTAAAGGTGTATATAGATGCTTTCTTGTTGCTTTGCTAACCATGACCTTTCAAGGTGTTTCACCCCTTCCTTTTTTGAATACAGCAGTCGCGCACTGTAAGTGCATAAAACGTCGTTTCTTGCACTCGTGCTCCGAGCAAAGAATTGGGACCGCTTACGTCGCTAAAGCTTAGGAGTGTGCATTTTCACCATTATTTGCATTCCATATAGCGAAACATTCCAGTGTTATTCTGCGTGCTATGAACAGATGATGGAAACAGCCTTTTCACGAAGACAAGGTTACAAGAGCATCAAAACATGAGACGCACGAATGTTTCTGCATGAGAAATTTCCTATGTGCACACATAGAAGGAAATGTAAAGGTGTATATAGATGCTTTCATTGTTGCTTTGCTAACCATGACCTTTCAAGGTGTTTCACCCCTTCCTTTTTTGAATACAGCAGTTCGCGCACTGTAAGTGCATAAAACGTCGTTTCTTGCACTCGTGTTCCTAGCAAAGAATTCGGGACCGCTTGCGTCGCTAAAGCTTAGGAGTGTCATTTTCACCATTATTTGCATTCCAAATAGCCAAACATTCCAGTGTTATTCTGCGTGCTATGCCAGATGATCTACACAGTCTTCACGAACACAAGGTCACTAGAGCATGAAAACATGAGACACGCACCAATGTTTCTGCATGAGAAATTTCCTGTGTGCACACTTAGAAGGAAATCTAAAGGTGTATATAGATGCTTTCTTTGTTGCTTTGCTAACCATGACCTTTCAAGGTGTTTCACCCTTCCTTTTTTGAATACAGCAGTCGCGCACTGTAAGTGCATAAAACGTCGTTTCTTGCACTTGTGCTCCGAGCAAAGAATTCGGGACCGCTTGCGTCGCTAAAACTTAGGAGTGTCATTTTCACCATTATTTGCATTCCAAATAGCCAAACATTCCAGTGTTATTCTGCGTGCTATGCCCAGATGATCTACACAGTCTTCACGAACACAAGGTCACTAGAGCATGAAAACATGAGACACGCACCAATGTTTCTGCATGAGAAATTTCCTGTGTGCACACTTAGAAGGAAATCTAAAGGTGTATATAGATGCTTTCTTTGTTGCTTTGCTAACCATGACCTTTCAAGGTGTTTCACCCCTTCCTTTTTTGAATACAGCAGTCGCGCACTGTAAGTGCATAAAACGTCGTTTCTTGCACTTGTGCTCCGAGCAAAGAATTTGGGACCGCTTACGTCGCTAAAGCTTAGGAGTGTGATTTTCACCATTATTTGCATTCCAAATAGCGAAACATTCCAGTGTTATTCTGCGTGCTATGAACAGATGATGGAAACAGCCTTTTCACGAAGACAAGGTTACAAGAGCATCAAAACATGACACGCACGAATGTTTCTGCATGAGAAATTTCCTATGTGCACACATAGAAGAAAATGTAAGGTTATATTGATGCTTTCATTGTTGCTTTGCTACCATGACCTTTCAATGTGTTTCACCCCTTCCTTTTTTTGAATACAGCAGTCGCGCACTATAAGTGCATAAAACGTCGTTTCTTGCACTTGTGCTCCGAGCAAGAATTGGGACCGCTTCCGTCGCTAAAGCTTAGGAGTGTCATTTTCACCATTATTTGCATTCCAAATATGCCAAACATTCCAGTGTATTCTGCGTGCTATGCTCAGATGATCTAAACTGTCTTCACGAACCACAAGGTCACTAGAGTATGAAAACATGAGCACGCACCAATGTTTCTGCATGAGAAATTTCCTGGTGCACACCTTAGAGGAACTCTAAGGTGTATATAGATGCTTTCTTTGTTGCTTTGCTAACCATGACCTTTCAAGGTGTTTCACCCCTTCCTTTTTTGAATACAGCAGTCGCGCACTGTAAGTGCATAAAACGTCGTTTCTTGCACTCGTGTTCCTAGCAAAGAATTCGGGACCGCTTGCGTCGCTAAAGCTTAGGAGTGTCATTTTCACCATTATTTGCATTCCAAATAGCCAAACATTCCAGTGTTATTCTGCGTGCTATGCCCAGATGATCTACACAGTCTTCACGAACACAAGGTCACTAGAGCATGAAAACATGAGACACGCACCAATGTTTCTGCATGAGAAATTTCCTGTGTGCACACTTAGAAGGAAATCTAAAGGTTTATATAGATGCTTTCTTGTTGCTTTGCTAACCATGACCTTTCAAGGTGTTTCACCCCTTCCTTTTTTGAATACAGCAGTTGCGCACTGTAAGTGCATAAACGTCGTTTCTTCGCACTCGTGTTCCTAGCAAAGAATTCGGGACCGCTTGCGTCGCTAAACTTAGGAGTGTCATTTTCACCATTATTTGCATTCCAAATAGCCAAACATTCCAGTGTTATTCTGCGTGCTATGCCCAGATGATCTAACAGTCTTCACGAACACAAGGTCACTAGAGCATGAAAACATGAGACACGCACCAATGTTTCTGCATGAGAAATTTCCTGTGTGCACACTTAGAAGGAAATCTAAAGGTGTATATAGATGCTTTCATTGGTGCTTTGCTAACCATGACCTTTCAAGGTGTTTCACCCGTTCCTTTTTTGAATACAGCAGTTGCGCACTGTAAGTGCATAAAACGTCGTTTCTTGCACTTGTGCTCCTAGCAAAGAATTTGGGACCGCTTACGTCGCTAAAGCTTAGGAGTGTCATTTTCACCATTATTTGCATTCCAAATAGCCAAACATTCCAGTGTTATTCTGCGTGCTATGAACAGATGATGGAAACAGCCTTTTCACGAAGACAAGGTACAGAGCATAAAACATGACACGCACCGAATGTTTCTGCATGAGAAATTTCCTATGTGCACACATAGAAGGAATCTAAAGGTTATATAGATGCTTTCTTTGTTGCTTTGCTAACCATGACCTTTCAAGGTGTTTCACCCCTTCCTTTTTTGAATACAGCAGTCGCGCACTATAAGTGCATAAAACGTCGTTTCTTGCACTTGTGCTCCGAGCAAAGAATTGGGACCCGCTTACGTCGCTAAAGCTTAGCAGTGTGATTTTCACCATTATTTGCATTCCAAATAGCCAAACATTCCAGTGTTTATTCTGCGTGCTATGCCAGATGATCTAAACAGTCTTCGACGAACACAAGGTACATAGAGCATGAAAACATGAGACACGCACCATGTTTCTGCATGAGAAATTTCCTGTGTGCACACTTAGAAGGAAATCTAAAGGTGTATATAGATGCTTTCTTTGTTGCTTTGCTAACCATGACCTTTCAAGGTGTTTCACCCCTTCCTTTTTTGAATATAGCAGTTGCGCATTGTAAGTGCATCAAACGTCGTTTCTTCCACTCGTGTTCCTAGCAAAGAATTCGGAACCGCTTGCGTCGCTAAAACTTAGGAGTGTCATTTTCACCATTATTTGCATTCCAAATAGGCAAACATTCCAGTGTTATTCTGCGTGCTATGCCAGATGATCTACACAGTCTTTCACGAACACAAGGTCACTAGAGCATGAAAACATGAGACACGCACCAATGTTTCTGCATGAGAAATTCCTGTGTGCACACTTAGAAGGAAATCTAAAGGTGTATATAGATGCTTTCTTTGTTGCTTTGCTAACCATGACCTTTCAAGGTGTTTCACCCCTTCCTTTTTTGAATACAGCAGTCGCGCACTGTAAGTGCATAAAACGTCGTTTCTTGCACTTGTGCTCCGAGCAAAGAATTTGGGACCGCTTACGTCGCTAAAGCTTAGGAGTGTCATTTTCACCATTTGCATTCCAAATAGCCAAACATTCCAGTGTTATTCTGCGTGCTATGCCAGATGATGGAACAGTCTTTTCACGAAGACAAGGTCACTAGAGCATGAAAACATGAGACACGCACCAATGTTTCTGCATGAGAAATTTCCTGTGTGCACACTTAGAAGGAAATGTAAAGGTGTATATAGGTGCTTTCTTTGTTGCTTTGCTAACCATGACCTTTCAAGGTGTTTCACCCCTTTCCTTTTTTGAATACAGCAGTCGCGCACTGTAAGTGCATAAAACGTCGTTTCTTGCACTTGTGCTCCTAGCAAAGAATTCGGGACCGCTTACGTCGCTAAAGCTTAGGAGTGTCATTTTCACCATTATTTGCATTCCAAATAGCCAAACATTCCAGTGTTATTCTGCGTGCTATGCCAGATGATCTACACAGTCTTCACGAACACAAGTTCACTAGAGCATCGAAAACATGACACGCACCAATGTTTCTGCATGAGAAATTTCCTGTGTGCACACATAGAAGGAAATCTAAAGGTGTATATAGATGCTTTCTTTGTTGCTTTGCTAACCATGACCTTTCAAGGTGTGTTCACCCCTTCCTTTTTTGAATACAGCAGTCGCGCACTGTAAGTGCATAAAACGTCGTTTCTTGCACTTGTGCTCCGAGCAAAGAATTCGGGACCGCTTGCGTCGCTAAAGCTTAGGAGTGTATTTTCACCATTATTTGCATTCCAAATAGCCAAACATTCCAGTGTTATTCTGCGTGCTATGCCCAGATGATTACACAGGCCTTTCACGAACACAAGGTCACTAGAGCATGAAAACATGACACGCACCAATGTTTCTGCATGAGAAATTTCCTGTGTGCACACATAGAAGGAAATGTAAAGGTTTATATTGATGCTTTCATTGTGCTTTGCTAACCATGACCTTTCAAGGTGTTTCACCCCGTCCTTTTTTTGAATACAGCAGTCGCGCACTGTAAGTGCATAAAACGTCGTTTCTTGCACTTGTGCTCCTAGCAAGAATTCGGGACCGCTTACGTCGCTTAAGCTTAGGAGTGTCATTTTCACCATTATTTGCATTCAAATAGCCAACATTCCAGTGTTATTCTGCGTGCTATGCACCAGATGAGTGAACAGTCATTTTCACGAACACAAGGTCACCAGAGCATGAAACATGAGACACGCACCAATGTTTCTGCATGAGAAATTTCCTATGTGCACACTTAGAAGGAAATGTAAAGGTGTATATAGATGCTTTTCATTGTTGCTTTGCTAACCATGACCTTTCAAGGTGTTTCACCCCTTCCTTTTTTGAATACTAGCAGTTGTCGCATTGTAAGTGCATAAACGTCGTTTCTTGCCACTCGTGCTCCTAGCAAAGAATTTGGGACCGCTTGCGTCGCTAAAGCTTAGGAGTGTCATTTTCACCATTATTTGCATTCCAAATAGCGAAACATTCCAGTGTTATTCTGCGTGCTATGCGCAGATGATGGACACAGTCTTTCACGAAACAAGGTTCACTAGAGCATGAAAACATGAGACACGCACCAATGTTTCTGCATGAGAAATTTCCTGTGTGCACACTTAGAAGGAAATCGTAAAGGTGTATATAGATGCTTTCATTGTTGCTTTGCTAACCATGACCTTTCAAGGTGTTTCACCCCTTCCTTTTTTGAATACAGCAGTTGCGCACTGTAAGTGCATAAAACGTCGTTTCTTGCACTTGTGCTCCGAGCAAGAATTTGGGACCGCTTACGTCGCTAAAGCTTAGGAGTGTCATTTTCACCATATTTGCATTCCAAATAGCAAACATTCCAGTGTTATTCTGCGTGCTATGCCCAGATGATGGAAACAGTCTTTTCACGAACACAAGGTCACTAGAGCATGAAAACATGAGCACGCACCAATGTTTCTGCATGAGAAATTTCCTGTGTGCACACTTAGAAGGAAATCTAAGGTGTATATAGATGCTTTCATTGTTGCTTGCTAACCATGACCTTTCAAGGTGTTTCACCCCTTCCTTTTTTGAATACAGCAGTTCGCGCACTGTAAGTGCATAAAACGTCGTTTCTTGCACTCGTGTTCCTAGCAAAGAATTCGGGACCGCTTGCGTCGCTAAAGCTTAGGAGTGTCATTTTCACCATTATTTGCATTCCAAATAGCCAAACATTCCAGTGTTATTCTGCGTGCTATGCCAGATGATCTACACAGCCTTTCACGAAACAAGGTACTAAGAGCATGAAAACATGAGACACGCACCAATGTTTCTGCATGAGAAATTTCCTAGTGTGCACACTTAGAAGGAAATGTAAAGGTGTATATAGATGCTTTCTTTGTTGCTTTGCTAACCATGACCTTTCAAGGTGTTTCACCCCTTCCTTTTTTGAATACAGCAGTTCGCGCACTGTAAGTGCATAAAACGTCGTTTCTTGCACTCGTGTTCCTAGCAAAGAATTCGGGACCGCTTGCGTCGCTAAACTTAGGAGTGTCATTTTCACCATTATTTGCATTCCAATAGCCAAACATTCCAGTGTTATTCTGCGTGCTATGCCCAGATGATCTACACAGTCTTCACGCACACAAGGTAACTAGAGCATGAAAACATGAGACGCACCAATGTTTCTGCATGAGAAATTTCCTGGGTGCACACTTAGAAGGAAATCTAAAGGTTTATAGATGCTTTCTTTGTTGCTTTGCTAACCATGACCTTTCAAGGTGTTTCACCCCTTCCTTTTTTGAATACAGCAGTCGCGCACTGTAAGTGCATAAAACGTCGTTTCTTGCACTTGTGCTCCGAGCAAAGAATTTGGGACCGCTTACGTCGCTAAAGCTTAGGAGTGTGATTTTCACCATTATTTGCATTCCAAATAGCGAAACATTCCAGTGTTATTCTGCGTGCTATGAACAGATGATGGAAACAGCCTTTTCACGAAGACAAGGTTACAAGAGCATCAAAACATGAGACACGCACCAATGTTTCTGCATGAGAAATTTCCTATGTGCACACATAGAAGGAAATGTAAAGGTGTATATAGATGCTTTCTTGTTGCTTTGCTAACCATGACCTTTCAAGGTGTTTCACCCCTTCCTTTTTTGAATACAGCAGTTGCGCACTGTAAGTGCATAAAACGTCGTTTCTTGCACTCGTGTTCCTAGCAAAGAATTCGGGACCGCTTGCGTCGCTAAAACTTAGGAGTGTCATTTTCACCATTATTTGCATTCCAAATAGCCAAACATTCCAGTGTTATTCTGCGTGCTATGCCCAGATGATCTACACAGTCTTCACGAACACAAGGTCACTAGAGCATGAAAACATGAGACACGCACCAATGTTTCTGCATGAGAAATTTCCTGTGTGCACACTTAGAA
>JABSTT010003885.1:0-25297 GCA_013339685.2 Hyalomma asiaticum | reverse complement strand
GAGGAACAAGAATCACTTGGGCATTTCCCACAATTTCCTGAGATAGCGTGCTCTTTCACCGTGGTAGGTGAGACATTAATTGCAGTTTCGTTTCCAATCTTTGCATTTTCGCTTTGCTATTACGCTATCCATTCAAGATAATTTTTCAGTGAAGCTTGTACTGCGATGCGGATTGCGGTGGCGTAGTTTTAGCCACGCCAATAGCAAGTTATGGGCGCACTTGTTTGTCTTCCGCGTGGCAGTTGCGCGCTGTGTTTATTGCCCTCTAGAGGGAAGTGAAGATGCAATCTGTGTTGAAGCATCTACATTCACTGAAGTGAAGTACTGGAGCCCTTTGTGAAGAGCGGAAGAAACTAATGCATCGGAGTGACAAGTTGCCAACGCCGGGGTTTAAACCTACGCCCCAACAACCGGAGGCAAGTTTCTTAACCATCGGACGACATAGCCATGCTTGCCAGGTGGGAACATTACTGAACCATGCTAATGCCTTGGATTACTTTCTATGCGCCGTGATAGGCTTTCGAAGAGCAGCAAAGAAACATCACCGTACTAGAGAGAGAGAAAAGAAAGAAAAACGAAAGAAAGAAAGAAGAAAGTTTAGTATGTCAGCCATAATCGTTGCCGCTATTATACCGGAAAATTAAGGGTTGGTGATTTACAACTAATACATAAGGAAATACTGCTCATAATATAAATAAATGATATGAGAAGAATCAAATTAGATCACGACAAAGAAGTTTTGATCGAACCGAGTCGCACTTTTCTTTTTCTTTCCTTTTTTGCTTTGGAGCTAGCAAAACCATGAACATCCCAACGCAATTGTTGCGCATTAAATTAACAGAAGTAATTTGACGGAAGAGTTAATATACTGCCCAAGGCATAGTTTTCATCCATCGAATCATAAGTAAATGTAAAATAATCCGAATCGAAGTGGTGACTGGTGAGCATAGGCCTAACCGAAGCGGTTTAAATGCAAGGTGATAATTTCTTTTTTTATGGTGGCTTGAAGACGAACAGCGGCATTCGTAGGTTTTGCATGGGTGCCTGCAGCATCGTCCATATCGCAATACTTAAAGCTACAGGTCCTCTTGTAGTCCGCTATAGTATGTGACGGCACACTTTGTTCGTTGAGGTTGCAATTCTCAGCCATATCATGACGTATTATCCGCTTAGCGAATGCATGTGTGCGTGTGTTTACTGTGTTGTAGCAGTCACGAAATTAGATCACACTGGCACTGTTACGGGACGACCTGGCCTTATGTCGTAGTATTTGGACTGAATACTTGAGCTAATTCGCCACAGAGAGAGCACTGAGAAAATTCCCATGTAGCTGGCCATACTGGCTGGCGACGGAAAGTGTCTTTAATCATATCATGTGGAGCTGCCCCGCTTACCAATAACTCAAGGCTCGCGTATTGACGAGACCGCCTTCTACACTGTGTTACAAGCTCCGACCGTCTGAGCCAGCTGCGGGCGATCCAGGTGGCCTGCGAGGTGGCAGGGGTCTTGGACTTCCGGTCCCTACGTGGGTGACGCCTAGGAAGGCGACTAGTAGAACTTCCCCTCCCGATGGCAGGATAAGATAAAGTTCTTCTGTCTGCTGTCTGTCTGAATACTTGAGCTAATGCTTCAGCAAATACAACAATATGAAGACGTTTTAAGGACGTATGATGCGATAATCGGGCCTGTTTAAAGGACGTTTTTCTTCTTTTTTGTAGGGAAATCTTTCTACTACGCAACTCGCACTTAGGCAACACAACAACTACAAACCACATGTCATATTGAATAAATCAGATTTTAGAGCAGCATCTCATGATATCGTACTGAGGTAATCTACGCAGCGTGCTTTCACGCCATTGTTTCTGGCAGAAAGTAACCGCAGCAGTTGCGTTCACATACGCTGACACTAGTTGTGATTCGCACATGAGGGCGTTACCGAAATAATTGTGTGGAAACGCAGTGGCGAAATGGTTTCAAACAATTCAAGACCGACAGTCGAATGACACAACAGAGCGGCTGTTTGCTTGATGAGTTGGTAGCGTATCTTCAACCCAAACTGCGCTAAACTGACAGACAACGGGGAAACGTTGGCTCCTGCGACATTCCCTGTTCTAAATTGCTTTTAGCGATCTGTTCATCGAAAGGCGGAAACAGAAACACAGACATATGGACGCTTCATGCATGTAACGATATCATATATTGCCTGAATAACACATCATTCAGTACACAAAGCATGGTATTCCTTATACAAGTGTATGTGTTTTTTTTTTTGAAGTAACGCTTATTAGAAATTCAATGGATAGTTCGCGCTGTGTTTTTACACACTTTGATTTGATTTGTGGGGTTGAACGTCCCAAACCAGCTCTGTTATGAGAGACGCCGTAGTGGAGGGCTTCGGAAATTTCGACCATCTGGGGTCTTTAACGTGCACTGACATCGCACAGCACACGGGCCTCAAACTTCCGCCTCCATCAAAATGCAGCCGCCGCGGCCGGGATTCGATCCCGCGACCTTCGGATCAGCAGCCGAGTGCCATAACAACTAGACCGCCAGGCGGAGCGTTTTTACACACTTTGCTATCTTTGTTGATTGAGTGCAGATTTTGTGCACGGCTGACACAATAATAACAGCTGCGTCCCGTCGACGCAATAGTGTGGTCTCCGGAGGTATGCGGAACATACGAGGAAAAAATATGAATAAAACTTCTATAGCAAGGTAGATGAATTACAGCCGTGTATTACACCATAAAGTCTTCGTCCCTACATATCTGATACATCACATCTATTTGAGACTTGTAAAAACTCGAAGCATTCAGAGTTTCCCAAAACCCTGCTCTCATTCTTCAGTCCCATTATGTATATAGAGGATAAAAACAATATTAGAAATTATTCTTCCTCGGGGTGGCCTCGCGGTATGGTGCTCTACCGCGGACCCAAAGGACGCCACTCGAAAACCGCCCGCAACAGTCACATTTTCGATGGGGTAGAAAATGTTAGAGACCCTGTACCTTGAGTTGTGAGTGTGCGTTTAAAACCCAGGTGGTCGACATTTCCAGAGCCCACCAATGCGGAGTACCTGTCCTTCCTGCTCTTTCATTCCCTTTTCTTAAACACACGGACGCCGTGCTCCCGACAAGCGCTTTCTTTTAGCGAGCCATAATCATTATTATTCGAAATAGTCGCGTATTCGGGTGGCGCGCAATGAAGTATAGCCGTAGGAAACTTGGTTTGCTTATTCAGTTCTTTAAACAACAGAGAGATTATCCACAACTTAGGCTCTAACATGTCCCTCTTTCCAGTATTGTGATTTTTCTCCATTTTATATCTGTATAGTAGCCCTTCCTATCAATTGGACGCATGCTCGACAGACGTCCTTGTTGCATTACCCCAGTGGCACACTTTCCATAATTTTGATGCAACGCTGCTGTTTTCTGCCAAGTTTTATCTAGTGCCTTGTGTCATGGAACTTCAGCGCCACGCTCCCGACGTGGGATGCAGAAATTGACGTAAATTCCTTAAGGAAACCACAGTTACCATCGCAAGCGTTGTGACGAATAGGTCATAGTGGGCAGGCATCATCGAGCAAGAAGGAAGCAATGGTGTGGTTTGCCTCATTGACAAATGTCGCTGTCCTACTCATCTTTGAAAGATTTAAATTGACCGAATTTTGTAAGAGAACGCCCGTGTTCGGCACTGATACTTCGGAACTCTCGTCGGTATAGAAGCCTTTCCTGTTTCTGTGTTTGTACCAATGAACCGAAACTGAAACTGGGAACATATAATAAAATTGAACGAGCTTGCCGCACCAAATCGAGGAAGACGAGTAGGTGGCTCGTGCCCTGGCTCGTGGCTCGCGACCAGTCGTGCAGTGGTAGCCGGCGTCGGCAGCAGCGGCGTTCCAAGGACCTGGCCGACAGCTGCAGAAGGCCGATCCCGGTAGGCGCCCGACGCCCAGCCTGCTGAAGAACTGCGCGGGACTGCGGCGAGCCGCCAAGCACCGCAAAGGTCAGAGACGCTTCTTCCGCCCCTTTTCGCGGCGCCGCTGCGGCGTTCCATAACATCGCGGCGCGCGCTGATAGGCCTCGGTACTCGAATGGCCGACTCGCGAGTGACGTAGACCCCACCGCCGTGCGTCGAGTCTCGCCGCCATGCGATAAGACACCGTGGGAAGCCACGTCTGAGTTAGGAAATTTTCGACTAATTTTCAGGAATCTCTGGACCTACTTCCACACATCAAGGCTGTCCATAAGGCCCACGACGCGGCAGTGAGGCTAGGCCTCCCGTCCCTACGTGGGAGCGGCCCGCGATCTTCCCCTTTTAAAAACGAGGGCGGATTCCTTCAGGACCCGAATAAAGTTTATCTATCTATCTACCTGGCGCTGCCACCTTTTAGATACCGTGAAAGCAGCAACAACGCATGGATTTGTACTATCTGCGGAGCAATGCGTCAACTCAGTGCCCCTCACGGGCATGGCTGCTTCCGCATGGCATCACTGGTAGAATCAATGCACTGCCTCCGAGATTCGTATGACGAGTAGCAAATTTCAGCAAGCGCCCGTCGCCGCTTTGGAAGACATTCCCGTCGTCGCATTTGTGTAGGGAGTTTTCCCGAGCCTAGTGACGTCGATATGATGCAATTTCATAAACAGGAAGCAGTCGCGTACTTTCACCGCCTCCTGTTAGGAAGCTCGGCCCTATCAGCGGGTAGCCCTCTAGCTGCTTAGGTACAGAATACGTTCCTTGAATTGTTGCACCTTCAGACGTCCGCTTAGCTTTAGTTACTGCGCTTCGCTTCTGCAGATCAATACAAATTAGTATAATTAGCGAGATGCACAAATGCGGACAGCAGTAACGCAACACTGGCATCTGTCGTATTTATGACGCAGCGATTTGTTGTTCTTGTTTCATTCTTAGAACAAAGCGTACAGTAACAATTGTTTAAAAGAACCGAGAAGCAATTTTCAGGTAGCTGCCTCCTCTTATATTTCAATGAAAGGCCTACCAGTCCAATCATGAAATGGCAACGCAGAAAACGTCGTGAAATATCTTTTATCAAAACTCTTTGCTTGTGGAATTCTTTGCTTCCTTGTCTAAAAATGAAACGCACGTTGCTAACAATGGCGGACGGCCATCGAATGTGTTTTGCACCATGTTCTGCCGCGACTGAGCTTATGCGCGTGACGCCTGAGGGCTCCAGCGCGCATGCACCGCAAATAAAAGCATGTTTTGGGTTGACGCCAAGGCAGTGCCGCTTCTCTGCTTAGGCTCCTTTTACTGCGTAGAAAGCGAATAAGGCGGAGGTACACCTCTTTTATGTACGGAATGCAATTATCAGCCCGAGGTACGACCGTGTGAACAGAGCAGGCGACGTACAGTAATTTAAAGACCCTAGAGCACAGTACCAAGCGAGACCAGATTTCGGTTGCTGCGATTTTCAAAGTCAGGTTAAAAATACAAGTCCGACAAAGGTCGCGAACGGGTTTTCGATTCCACCACTATAAATCAGGGCCTTTCGAAATTCACAAAACTCCGTTCACATTTTCTGGCCAGTTCCTCGTCTGAGACACAAGCGGGTTCTGCACCTCGATTGTACTCTAGTGGTACTGTTTTCTGGGGTAATTTTGTCATCACATGCCGCGGACCACTGTGGTGTAGGAGCAAGTAGGTCATAGTCATACAAGACGTGTCTGAATGCTTGATATTTTGTAATAGAAGAGTGGGCTCTGTGCGGTGTGTTGGTTAGCAGTTCTTTAACTAAATGGAATTTATTCCATTAAACTTCGTATTCAATTCCAATGTCAGATAGAATCACGCATTTCAGTGATGCGCTTCAGTAAATATTTTAGTACTACGAAAGCCTGGCATGTAACACTAATAGATAATATTCTAGCCGATACGACAAAAGCGAGAATGTGTAACAATTTTCAAGCTTGCTTGCATCACCACGCCGAAAAATCTTCACGTTCTCCACACGGCAGTTTAATATATATATATATATATATATATATATTATATATATATATATGTGTGTGTGTGTGTGTGTGTAGGGACAGAGGGAGAGAAAGAGGTGGGCATGATGCCGAGGAGTGACCGTCGACGTGATGCAAAATGCCTTTCCCTCCTGTCGTTAACCCACCTGCTTGGCCATGTGCGGGTCCCGCTTTGCAATGACACAACCTTTTGAAGAACCTTGTTGCTGGCACACCGCCGCTGAAATGTAAAGTAGAGGATGATCGCACCTCGGAAAGTGTGTGCGTAAGTAAGAAATTAAGATTAACGAAGGGTCCTAAGTGGTCGGCACGCTGCAGGTGTCAGGCTCAACATGCTGCCAACCTGAGGGTAGCAGACACGACACAAGAACGAACAACATGAGAGGCCGCGGGGCGTGAGACAACCACTATGAGAGCGCGCGTGCATTGTGAAATGAACACTCCCAACACACAACCGCTCATTGCTTCGCCGTCCCTCTCCCGCTCTTGTCAACCACTCACCGAACGCGATGTTTTAAACTACTCCCCCAAACTCCCACGCGGATACTACATCTCGTCTAAACTCATCCCTGTCGTCCTTCCTCACTTCTTCTCTTCCCTCCTTGATACACAATCTTACTTTGTATAATACCATCAAAAAGCGTTGTATTATATGCGTGACGAAAACCGGACTCCGGTCGAAACGTTGGATCAAATAAACCTGCTGCTGTTGTAGTTCGAAGGCGGATTTACCTCTCTCTCTCTCTCTCTCTCCCTCTCTCTCTCTCTCTCTCTCTCTCTCTATATATATATATATATATATATATATATATATATATATATATATATATATATATATATAGAGGAGAGAGAGGAGAGAGAGAGAGAGAGAGAGAGCGAACACAAGTCCGCTTACCAGCAGTATGCTGGAGAGACGAAA
This sequence comes from Hyalomma asiaticum, assembly GCA_013339685.2. Taxonomy (NCBI): domain Eukaryota; kingdom Metazoa; phylum Arthropoda; class Arachnida; order Ixodida; family Ixodidae; genus Hyalomma; species Hyalomma asiaticum. The sequence continues at coordinate 18,389 of JABSTT010003885.1, read as the reverse complement.
CAGGAATTACTATATTGAAGCTACTGAAAGCGTTGTGACGTAGAACACAGTAATACATGATGCTTGTCATCGAAACTGTTTTTAAAGAAGCAGATACTATGTACGCAAACCGAAAAGCCTCGTGAGTGAACGTCGTGACGTGATAGGTTCACTTGGACACTTGAAGCACAAGGACAAAAATTCGTCGTGGTCCGGGGTGACCAACGCCTGTCCGGGGCGGTCGCTCTGCCAATTGAGCTAGCCCAGAACCACAACTCAAAGCATCAGGACATGAATATGCCATGTCCTTGTGCTTGGAGTTGTCGGTGGATTCGCCCTCGCGCTGTCTATCGCTGGCCTCCTGGTTAGCTTAATTGGCAGAGCGACCGTCCCGGACAGGCGTTGGTCCTGGGTTCGAACCCTGGACCAGGGCGAATTTTTGGGCCACTAGGAAGCTTTCATTTCTGTGAAATCCGTATGGATTTCCTTGTATCCTTGTGCTACATAACGGGTGATGCTAATTTTCCCTTTCATAATGAGCTTTTTATACACTACCCTGAGTGAGCATGTTTGGAGTGAAAATTAAGTTGTGGTCGCGTTTATACACATACACGGAAATGCACTTGGTATCATGCCGATGCTTTGCACTGTGTTGTAGCGAACCTTCACTGCGTTTTGCAGAATTAGGCTGGTTGTGGGGTAATTATGCAGCATGCTATGAATACTTTCAGCCACAAACCACGAATGAGGCATTTGGATCAGTGGACTGGGAAGAAATGGGATTAAAGATTGATGGAGAATACATGAGTGAGTTAGGTGGGCAGGTGGGATCTAGAAGTTTGCGGGGATAAATTCGGCACAGTTAGTACAGGACTCGTGTAACTGGATATCTATGGTAGAGGCCTTTGTCCTGCAGTGGGTGTAGAGGAGAATAAGAACATCAAGATGATAATGATGGCGATGACATCAGTGGTCTGAGAATTGCTGATGACATTGCCTCGTTAATAATTCGGGGACGGGATTGCGAAGGCAACGATACGAAGGCAACGTAACATAATGCGAAGCCAACGTAACACTCGGCATTAAGAGTAACAGACTGGATCCCTATAGAAAGGCAAGCGTGGCATGGGGCGGCGGAAAGTTTAGGTGTTGAGATGAGGTCCAGAAGTTTGCGGAGATAAGTGCTCGTCGCATTTGGCAGGGGACTGGCTTAGTTGGCCTTCTGTGAGTAACGCTTGAGCCTGCAGTGGGGAAGACAGGCTGATAATGATGATGATACTTATGATATTTACACGCACGAAACAGTGGGAACAGGCGTAAAGCACCTGGTCTACGTGAATCTTGCAGCTCGCGTGCAATGACGTTTACCTTTGTGACATAGGTGTACTCCAGGCAAGGTAGCTGTTCACTTTTAACTCTCGCCTGGAAAAAATAAGAAGATGAGTACGCCATCACACTATATGGGACGCGCAGTACGGACGACGCGCACGGTTGCACCGATCATCGGTTTTTGTCGGATCGCGAGAAAAGGAATTAAATTTGGCAGCCGTGTTGTCGGAGCAGGAGAATACTGGAATAATTCCGCAAGGCATAAAAATATCAGTGATAGGGTTGTGCGTACCAAAACTAGGATATGATTTTGAAGCATGTGCCGTTTTGAAGGCCCCCATGGAAACGCGGTCGCTGTGGTCGGAATCCGATCCCGCTAGGCTGAGCTAGGCAGGCTTACAGCCGAGCCGCTAAGCTATCTGCGTGGGCCTCTGCCGAGTAGAACCGCCTGGAAACATGTCTGCTTCTAAATTTTGAGCGCGAGCGCGCTTCCTTACTGCACTCACCTGAGAGTTCTCTATTGAATCTTCGTTGAGTGAGCAGCAACAGCGACAATTGTGCTCCACCTTACAAGCGCGGTGCTGTCCACAAGCCTTGCCATGAATTTTAAAGAAACGCATACAACTATGGTAACAACGGCTATAAAACAGTTGGGACATTACAGAATGATATGTTGTGTTAGCGTAGTCAACCTCCGCATTGTGTTCTGCATTCTGTTCTCCATTTACGGGCACTGGTTTTTTTCTTTATCGCCTCTTTATTTCTTACATATAAAACTTTCCCTGGTTTGACTTGCATTACGCGCATGTACAGCTCCTCTAGGAACACCCGCCGCTGTAGTCTAGTGCCTATGGTACTTAGCTGTTGACCCAGTCGTCGCGGGGTCGAATACTGGCCGCGGCGTCTTCATTTCACGGATACGATATGCTGGACGCCCGCTCACTGGCGAGATCACTAAATGTTAAAGAACTCTAGGCGGTCGAAATATCAAGAGCCCTACGCTCGATAATCTCATATTGCCTTATGGTTTTGGGAAGTGTAATTCTAGAAATTATTATCCTCTAGGAGTTGCATTGTTTGACGACCTTTGTATTTTATTTCTATACGGTGGTCTAAAGGCTCGCGCAGGTGTCGTTTTCTGGGAATAAAGGCTTCACAGAGGCATCCTGTGCGAATTTAGCGTGGGGTCCCTGACGAGGTCGACTTAAGTTTGCTAATTGCAAGTAGCATGAAGCAAGCATTAGCTGTGCTGGAGTGAGTATTACATTATGGGCGTACTTGCACCACGACTATAGTCAAATAACGCTTACCTGGCACGAGAAAGTAACAAGGAAGAGTGCTGGGCAAGTGCGACAGTATACTACACAAAGCATGCCTGCATGACAAGGATACATATTCCTTCGATCATGCGTGGCACACGTGAAATATGAACAGCACGTTACAGAATCCATGTGGTTATAGAATCCATTGAGGAAAATCAGCGTTAGATTTCATTGGTCTAATTGACATATCGACTCGTAGTAAATGTGAGCAAGCGATCGTAACGAATGGACGGTATAATGAAGGAAAACTATTAGGCCTTGTTCAGAAGAATACAATAATTACTATCCTTCAAAATGTCAAAAGCGCGGCTTCCACGACAAGACGCTTGACACTCTAGATAACGAGCAAAAGCTGTCAATGCTACCGGGTTTCTTGCATTAATACACCTTATGTCAAAGGCTTGGTTGGCGTCTGACAAGGCATTTGTCAGTAAAAGTAGGATACGTTGCGGTTGAAGGAAGCTAAATTCCTGTTTTGTGTGGGTTTTGTTTCTTTGTTTTTTGCCACTGGTATCTTGCCCATCAGACTGTCTAATCACAGCCGCCCGCACGCGCCGCAGTTGAACGCATGGTGTCTCTTTGTTTCGAAGGCTGCGCCGCTTTTCAGCATGCAGCTTAATGAGCAAAGAATGCGGCGGAGATTCGCCTGTACGTAGTACGGACTACAGTTTCAACCCCGAGATCTAGTTAACAGAAAAGCAACACGCAAAGTACAGCAATTTCAAACGCCTCAACATCTAATATCAGCTCTTCACCGCCAGGCGACAGCATGTTGTGGTTTCTGTGATTGCGAAACTGTTTACAAAAAAACAGGTGCTACTCAAATCGGGTACAGTTGCAGGATTCCATCACTACCGGGGTCGGGGTCTTTCCAAATTTACAAGCGCGTAATCACACGTTCTGCTCAGTTTTTGGCCAGTGTGCAGTGTAACACAGCATGTACTAAGATAAGCCGTATTAAAGCAAGGCGGCCCAAATGCGATAAACACCGCAGGAAGTGCTGACGTTACCTTCCCCCACTGTTGGCGCGAATCCATATGAGAAACCTCCAGTTTGTTCTATCTTCTCAAGTTAAACGCAATGCGGTAGAGTTAAGGATAACAAATAGGTAAGAAGGAATTTCCTTTTATTCTAAACTATTTGAGATTTTTACTGTGCAGCGGTATTTACATCAAAGTAGTTTTCAGAAATCTTTCCCGGCAGAAAGCCTTGCGCGCGAGCAGCTGTGCGCATTCGCGGCACCGTGGAATACCTTTTGAACATAGTCTGAAGACGGTGCAAATCAGTCGTTCAGGCTTCTGTGAACACGAGTGCCAAGCAATAGCGCGCTGCATGCCCTAGAAACTCGCGATTTGTTTACAAATGTAACTGAAGATCGCCCGCTCTTCTTCCAACAAATGACGTCTTGAGTAGCACGGGTATACTCCGCTTTTACCGTCTTTTATTCTTCTGGAAGAAAGATGCATACGTTTTATTTGTTGATAGCAAAGGGGCGAATAAAGTATGCGTGCGGCCGTGTTCATGAAATCACCAACGCTAGTTGTGCTTCTATCGGCTGAGCGAATGTCCCTCGTGGCTTCATATGTTGAAATAGCTGGCATTTTTTTTACTAACAACAGAAAACAAGAAATTACGCCGCATCTTCCCACGGGGGGAACTCGAGTAAATGCGTCGCAGAATGGTGGGGGTATCGCGTCAATGTTGCGTAATTGGGTATGGTTTCGGAATACTTAATTGTTATTTCCTCTTTATTGTTCTTGAGCAAAGCGTCAAGTCAAGCGAAAGCTAAGTAAAGAACGCCCTTGACTGAATTCTGAACGCGTGCTCCGCCGCTTATATACACACCGCTCGCGTTCGAGGGAGAGGAGTACAGGGGAGAGGTCCGCACCCCCACTGCGCAAAAGCCAGTAAAGACGCCCTTGCCTGAATTCCGAACGCGTGCTCCGCCGCTTATATACACACCGCCCGCGTTCGAGGGAGAGGAGTACGGGGTAGAGGTCCGGACCCCACTGCGCATGCTCGGCTTGCTCAACGCCCGCCTGGAGCGACAGTTCTGCGGGTGTCTTCCTGACCCGGCACGAGACGAGCCGAGCATGCGCACTGGGGGTGTAGACGGCGCCGCCGACGCCGAAGCGCGACATCGTGCGACTAAGAAATGCTCCGCATTAAAAAAAAAATAAACATGACAGCTCCACCCGGTGAGCTGGGAAGCATGTGGTGATGTGCCGGTGTTTCCAACAGGAAATTTCAGTCACTCCTAATGAGAACGCTTTACAGTGGCCATGACGACGACGTCAGACGCCGGCAGCCCGGGCGCCTTAGCAGAAACTCGTTAGAATCGCTTCTGACACAACCCTACACATACACTGTCTGGGATCAAAGCCTCCAGGATCGGCTCACAAAATTTTCGCAACCGAATCAGCAAATTTCTGCTAATGCAATTTAATCCTAACTATTCCTTTACTTTAAATAAGTTGAAATTATTTTCGCTTATTTCGAACTATTTTTATCCATCGCACACTTGTTTTTTGACCATCGTTTTACAACTTGATCTACCCTGACGGCAGAACACGACTGGAGACGCCGACATTACGGGACCCTAATGTGCTTCGCCCGTAAAATCGAACTGCGAATTCCCTAGTGCGCGCATAGCACTAGCACTTGCATCGCATACTTCACAGAAGCCTGGACGACTGATAATGCTGTTGTCAGGCTATGATAAAAAAAAGGTTACAGAGACCTTTTAACCGTAAAAACAGAGATCAGACTGAGGACCTCAAACACGCTAAGTCTGGTCTATTCGGGGGTGGCCTTGAGGCGCTGCTTGCTTCGCGTGCCTATCTCCGCTGTCGGAGTGAGCGCCATAACTATGAGATTGAATCTCAGAGTGACATGTTACGGCGCTTTATTGCTACGCGAAGATAAAGGCCCCACTCGGCAGTTTCCAGAAGGGAGGCTTCTTACGCAAATGTTAAGTTTGTCGCGTTGCGCTTGACGATGGCTAGCTCCAAGGACACGGAAAGTATGCACTGTGAAAGACATTGCTCGTGTATGCGAAATGGTACCATGTTTACCGTGCTTATCACATCGTACTAGATTTGTAAACGCGTACTAAATGTGCAGTGTGAGGCAAGAAAAATACGCATGGGGGTAAATATTGTGCACACAGGGACACAGGAAGTGGTGCTCGTCGAAGTTCTTAAGAGACAAGGCAGCGTGCGATTCGCTCCATTATTTTAACTTGCTTTGATGTTTGCTGATCAGCGTATTGTGAGAAGCTAGTTTAGTAATCAACGCGCGGGCTAGCACACTCGCACCACTGAGGGTGTCGTCAGTTGCGCAAACCCCTTGCCCCCATCGTCCTCCTAAGAGTACTTTTCAACAATCTCACTTTGCAGGGTGTAGTTAAGATTCGGCGCACTCTGTTCCGCAGCGAGGCGCGTTACAAAAAAATGGGCATTAGTAGCGGAGGCGTAGTATATTACATGTATTCTTGATTCATTCAATAACGGCTGCAGAAATGGAAACATCTCGCCCTAGAGTGCTATGCAGCGTCGGCTTGTTAGTGCCATATGAATGGTGCATGATTTCACACATTGTGTAGCAAGGAAGCGTAGGCCAAATAATTTTTCAGACGCTGCCTTAGGAGTGCACGCCCACAAACCTTAGACTCAATGCCCCTGTAATGCCGCGTCTACCTGTCACTTCAGTTGTGATATTTTCTTGTCTTTTTAGCCTTCCTTCTTGTTTGCATGCTCTTAAGGACAAGTCCCTAGCAGTTTGTTTGCTGCGTTGGTCTAAGAATGGGTATTGTGCTTGATGGTTGTTCGAAAGCAGGTTACTTTAAATCCGGCCGCGGCGGTTGTCAGTGGACGTGTCGGTGCACCGCCTTCAGTGCACGTCAAGAACCCAAGCGATCAAAAACTTCCGGCACCGTCTATACGGCTTTCCCACTTTTCCACCTCAACAGCGGAGCTCCTTAGTCTCGGCGAAAGTCTTGCCAAATACGGTAAACTGTAGAAGCTTCGCGGCACGATTGTCCGTGCTGTCGCGACTCGCCACCGAATGGTTATTAGATCCCGTGGGGATGTAGCAAAAGTGTGAGCAACCTAAATATCACACAAGAGATGTATGGAATAGCAAATTCTGGAGCACTGGGAGGCACTCCTCGCTAGCCCGGACCCGATGTGCAACGAGCGCTTATGAGCACGTCGGCTGGCGTCACAAGCCAGTGGAGCCCATGATATGGGCCCCCAGCCATCTAGCTCATAAACCCTTTCCCCTTTTCCCCCTACGAAGGTGATTCTTCTTCGCGGGTAGGGCAGCACAAAACTCGGGTGTCTGCCAACAGCTCCTAACATAGCCTAGCCATACATAATATAGTAATGGCAAGAGCATGGATAGTTTGGCTAGTTGGAACATCTGCATAGTAGCAGCGCAAAACACTGGCACCAAGGAAACACGTAACAGCGCTCGTCCTCTGTGTTACGTGTTTCCTTGGTCCCAGTTTTTTGCGCTGCTACTATGCTATGGCAAGAGGTGGGAGAGGAATAAGCGAGAGGAGAAGGAAATGACGAAGGAAAGAGGGAACTGTGGCCTAGCATTCTATGGCAGAGTTTATGCGCCACAGAAAGTGGGTATGTGCCAAACAGCTATTACCATCTTAGCAGCTCTTTCCACCCTGTTCTATAGTATACTAGGCATGGCACCATGTGCCATGCCTAGTATACCATAAGAAGGGATAGAAAGAGAAGCGAAGGTGAGGAGGAGTGGTGTGGAGGTGAGGGGTTTGGCCATAGTGAACCATGTGCAGTGAAATATAGCAAATGCGGGAAGTAGGGGTCAAGATGAGAAGGAAGGAGGTGAGTACGAAGTCCAATATAAAGCATAGAAAGAAAGAAGGAGACATGAAAAGGGATAACATAAGAAAGAAAGGTGAACTCCATCTTAGTTCCCCAGGTGGTGTCGCTAGCTTGCCAGCTCGCTGTTTACTGAGATTTCGCACGCGTGGCGTTCCCTTTATCATTTTTTTCATTCCTCTTCCCTTAGCCTACGGTCTCTGAGCTGTGTCCGCAAGGGCAGCAGAAAATGGAGTCGTTTCCCCAGCCGAGGCCCATGTATTGCCGTAGTGGGGTGGGGCGTGAGGGTGCCTAGGTAATATGGATACGGGGGCGTTATTCAAAGCGCTTTAACGAATTCCTAAACATTACAGAATATACCGGCTTCTATGTGTAGAACCACTATGGCTTTACCGCCGCGGTGGTCTAGTGGCTACGACACTTTACGGCTTACCCGAAGCTGAAGGTCACGGAATCTAATACCGGTAACGGCGGAGCTGTTCTAGGGGCAAAATGTTGAGACCAGTGTACTGTGCCAGGTCAGTGCACGTTAAAGAGAACCCCAGGTGGTCGAAATTTTGGGATCCCTCAACTGCGGCGTCTCTGACAATCATATCGTGGTTTTCCCCATCGCACCAATCGCACCAAGGAAGGCATGGTCGGTCACAACCTAAGAGTAAATATAACCTCCACCCGCTGGGCCTCAACGCGCTATTCACGCCCCGCGCAGGTAAGGTAGTACCTAAAATATGCAAACATCTTCATGTATTAGAAAAGCATTTCGTAATGGCGGAGTACCTATATATAAGGACAGAAAATCTAAACGATCTCCTTCGGAAGAGCATAGAGTTTGGAGCCAGCAGAACTGTATCTACGTTATTGAAATGGCACCCTCTTGTGCAGATATGTCGGAAGTTTAACGAACGAAGATTTACTCTTACGCTTTACATACATAACATATTGCGCTCGATGAAAACATTAACGCAATTCTTATTTTTATTTCTTCTTGGAAGACGTAACAATTACATTGCGAGCGCCGTTTTTCGACTCAGGTCGGTCTTGAAACGTTTACACCAAGATTATGTCACAACCCTCCCTGACTGCGGCAACTGTGAATTAGAGCCAAGTGTGGAAGTGACGCTCGGCCTTTACGGGTGTGCCGCGCACATGCATTTGGATGAACATAACAATACGGCTGTCGTCACAGCGAATGTAACAGGAGTGCAAGAACAGGGACAAACGAAGAAGACACCAACAGTGCTGATTGCAGTTTCTCTTTGTGAAGACACACACAGCGCTGGTGCATCTTCTTCGTTCGTCCTTGGTTCTCGCGCTGTTGTTACAGTTCGATATGATTCACCAAGAAGCCCAAATCCACACACATCATGCTGCCCATCACAGTGCAGCATGTATGTAGCTGCCGAGTCAGTGCTATTCTGAAGGATTTTGCGAGGGATCATACACAGACGCGCGCATTCATCGTTTGTGCAGCGCCTCCTCTATTTTTTTTTTTCAGGAGGGCGCTGTTTGTGTGCACTTTGGCGTCCCCGACGAATGAACGCAATGAACACAATGACAAAAGGTCACACGCGTTCGGATAGTTCATTTATATCTGAGAAGGTACGAGAAACGTAGGGCGCTTTCAAATTGCCGCTGCTCGACAGTACGTGAAAAACAGAAAAAATCACTATAAAGCTCATCCCGAACGCCCGCCGCGTCGGTTACAACTTCGAAGGCCGCACATTAGTTTACTTCGTCTAATGACGACTAATAGAACAGACGCCGAGATACGTGGGGCTAGCGTTAGGAAATGGCCTCTTTTCCAAAGAAACGAACATTGCAGGAAAGTTCGGCTGACAGCTTTCACGTCTCACGATGTAGCAGTTCCACGTCTCTAGTCGCAGCCAACACACGCCATGATGCGTTTTCATTGGCTCTCCGAGCCACGTCATGGAGAAGAGCGAGCGTAATTGGACGCGCAGTTCTACGGATGGACAGCGTACATTTTAGTTTTAGGTGTGGAACACCAGCAGAGGTACGCAGCAGGCCGTGGCCTGCTGCGTACCTCTGCTGTTCCTCTGCCATGCTGGAGGTAGTGAGCCAGACATGTATGTGTAGGGTTGTCGTGTCAGATGCGATTCTAACGAATTTCTGCTAATGCTCCTGGACCCTCGACGGCTAACGTCGTCGTCGTGGCCACGATAAGGGAAGCCCGTTAGAAGCGACTGGACGTTTGCTGTGGGAAAACACCGGCGCATCACCGCATGCCCCGCACCATCCAGGTTTCACGTTAGCGGAGCTGTGTCTTGTACACTGCGCAATGTAGAAAGAAGTGGCGTCCTCCGTGGCAGGGAGTTATATTCACCGTCCCTTGAGTCAGCAGTGAAGCGTCATAGCCACTAGACCGCCGCCGCAACTGCCTAGGATTTTTATTCTTAAGTTGACACCGACTGTAGACCCCTGTAGACCCGCCTAATTTGACTCCCTAGCGCTATCGCACTAATAAAGGGCATCAGCGGATGCAAAGATCTGAAATACAAGGCCGTGCTTGGATGCAGCGGTTTCGGAACTCCTGCGAACGACCAACAAGCGCGGAGAAGTGGCGCCAAGCTGCAGGCGAAGGAAATGCTGCTACTCTGCGTTTCAAACGGGCACCAGAGAAACACGGGCGCCTCAACTGTTAATAATGAAACCACAACGGCCGGTGCAGTTGCCGGTGCAGTACTTCTGGTGTAGAAATGCGACTGGGAGCCGATGTGTTGTCACCTATGATGAAAACACAACGGATGACTCGCTTATTGCGTCATAAAGCTCAAGTTATATTAAATGCGAAGCATTTCTTAGCGAACTTCGGCGAGTTTGAGCGTATATCTATCTATCTATCTATCTATCTATCTATCTATCTATCTACTATCTATCTATCTATCTATCTATCTATCTATCTATCTAGCCGCCTACGATTTTGTGCTCTCCTGCCGTTCTCTAATCGGATGTTACGAAAATTGGTATGCCACATCATGACTACATGACGAACATAAGTGACAGGTCATAAACATGAAAATCATGATATGCATGTCATGTGCGGCATGATTTACAGCCACAGTCTTGGTGCTCTCCTGGCCGTTTCGTTAGTGGATGTATGCGAAAATTGGTATGCCACAAGATGCTGCATGACAAACATAAATGACAGGTCATACGAAAATCATGATAGTCATGTCATGAGTGGCATGATTTACATGCCACGGTCTTAGTGCTCTCCTGGCCGTTTCGCTAATGGAATGTATGGGAAAATTGGTATGGCACATCATGACGGCCTGGCGAACATAAATGGCAGGTCATAACATGAAAATCATGATAGCATGTCATGAGTTGCGTGATTTACGTGCCACGCGTTTCATTAATGGGGACGTATACGCAAATTGGCATGCCACAACATGACGCATCACAAACATAATGACAGGTCATACGCGAAAATCATGACATGCTTTTCATGAGTGACATGATTTACATGCGACGGTCTTTGTGCTCTCCTGGCCGTTTCGTTAATGGGATGTATACGAAAATTGGTATGCCAAAACATGAGTGCATGGCGAACATGACTGACAGGTCACAACATGAAAATCATGATATGCATGTCATGGTCGACATGATTTACATGCCACGCGTTTCGTTAACAGGATGTATACGAAAATTGGCATGCCACATAATGACTGCATCACGAATGTAAATGACAGGTCATAACATGAAAATCATGACACGCGTGTATGACCGGCATGATTACATGCCATGGTCGTGGCGCTATACTCTCGTTTCGTAATGGGATGTATGGGCTCCGCCTACTGACCAGAGGGCGCTACGTAGCTCTCGTCGGACGGCTCAGTATCGCTGACATTGGTCGCTTGGGTCGCACGTATGAGACGCGCGCGCACGGTTGAAACCAAGGCGACAGCGATGCGCGCGTTTCTTCGCTGCTTCGGGCGTGCTGCGAACCACACGAACACGAACGGCGTCGCCCTTTGGAACAGTTTGCCGCAGGTTGGAGCACGCGTCTCGAAGGAAATAAACGAAAGAAGGTGGGATGGGCGGTGTTACGATGGCCTGCTGCAAGAGCCGGCCAGCGGGTAGCGTGGTGGTGCGCGGCGAAAACTACCCGCAGGTACCGGGACTCGGGGCGACGGGAGACGGGGCAGAGAAACTTAAAGGAGTTTTAATTCACATAATTACAGCAAGAATCAAGGAAAAGCAGTGCAAAAAGCACTGAGAGTGAGCTCGGCGGCTCGTCTTATACCTCTGAAAGTACATTGTTCGAGAACATGCTGCATAGCGGTCCAATCATGGCATGAGGGTCCGTTAGAAGGGGGTCCCTCCGACACCCAGAGTGACCGCCTCCTCACTCCCTCTCCTTGTTCCCCTCGAGTAGGAAAGGGGGCAAGAGCACTGCCTTCCGCGCACAGTTGAAGCGCTCGCACACGCACACACACACAACACCGCGGGTGAGCAGCTTCATTGACGGCGCCACCCTGTCGCGAATGCATCTGGTCCAAGCGAGTGCTTCCGGGACACTGCTCACGGGCACCTGCAGTGTCGAGCAGCGATGGTCTGTTCCAGGACCGAATTAGTCACCCTTGGGTGGGGGGACTACAATGCAGGTAGAGAGAGCCCCGTGTGCCGTTCTCCGAAAAAAAAAAAAAACGGTCGGAACAGCGGTCGCTGCTGCTGTAGAGTTGGAGATGCGCATCGCGTTCGCGTATTTTCCTGTCACAGTCTGCCCAATTTTATCACCCAGCACTTCTTTATTTCCAACTGCTTGTTGGTGTCCTTCAGCCGAAAAGCTATTGCAACCGCATACTCAAGCTGGAGGTTCCCTAGAATTGTAATGTCAAGGCACTCTCTTGCGCCGCCAGCGATTTCAGGCAACTGTGACATTCAGTCGAATACGTATGTCGTGTGTTGCTGTGGCCATAGTCCTGAAGCTCCCACATAGGTTCTATTCCAAGCGTCTATTCGGCTTGGCACGAAAAACCGTTTGACGTGCACACAGCAGCAATGCTAAAGAGCGAGTTCTGACGCGAACAACACTCATGCCTGGATCAGACTGTGAACACAGCCTTTGCTAAAGGAGCGGGAAGTTCTGGACACTTCGTGGCGTAGTTTTGGCAACAGGCACTCTGCATGTGTTCTTGCGGCCATTGGAGACCATGCCAGCGCACAAAGAAGATAAGGTTTAACTGCTTGACACAAAAACGACGGTAATGGCGAAGCTGTACTTCCTACGTCCATACATGTGCGAAACGAAAAACCTCTTTGTGTCTCCTAAGAAAGATGGCACAGTTCCTGTGACATAATGTGTGCCTGGCTTATTACTCTGTCCGTTGGACAAGTGGCTGTGCAACGATTGCTCTCAAATTGGGTCATCTTTTGAAGAGCGCTATCAGGATGCCAGTGAGCTTGCTTACGGTAAGTTAAAAATGCATGCTCGTGCTATTTTGAGTTAACAGCCCCAGATACTTGGCACAAAACTAGCTAACGAACACAGGTATTTTGTAGCGTTAGCTACACTGGCCGAGCTGGAGCACTTTCGCATGCGCGTCCGAGAGCCGTGCTGCGCACGCGCCAGGAGCAGCGATGTCACACAGCTGGAGCGCCGGAGCCACCGCTGCGGCACGCCTCGCCGGTCTGCGCATTGCAGAGTAGCGACGCCATAGCCGCGCAGACGCATTGGCGCCGGAGAGCGCGCAGCTGTGCGCCTTGTTGTGCAGTCGCTGTGTGACGCTGCTCGGAGCCGCTTGATAGTCTCTCGATTTGCGCGCATGCGGGGACGTACCGGTGGGGGTATAGATACAGCGGGGAGGAGGAAAAAGAAAAAAAAATGCCGCCCGCATCTTCCCACGGGGGAACTCGAGTAAATGCGTCGCAGAGTGGTGGGGGTATCGCGTGAATGTTCCGTAATTGGGTGTGGTTGGGAATGCTTAATGTTATTTCGCCTTTATTATTCTTATTTATTGAACGAAGGAGAAGCGAAGGCGAGGAGTGTAAAGTTAAAGTCTGCTTTATTGCTTGGTGCCGTCGTTGTATTGGACGGCACCAAGGTGGGCGCTTGCGTCCACGAGCAGCGTCCGGAGCCGCGTCTCGCTGAAGACGTTATGCTAGGCTTGCTGAACGCCCAGTGGCCGGCACGAGACGAGCCGCGCATTGCGCACTGGGTTGTGGACGGCGCCGCCGACGCCTAAGCGCGACATCGTGGACTAAGAATGCTCCGCATTAAAACGGAGGAAAGGGAGACTAGCCAGTTTTCAGACCGGCTGGCTGCGTTTGTCAGTGTGGTGTAGCCATGGGGGAGAGAGCGTCTTTGTGGCTATAAGAAGCAGCCTGACGTTGAGCAAATAAACAAACATGTGTCACATAACGCGTATAACCGTGCGTGTGGGTATTGAAGCCGCATTGATCGCGATAATCAAGCTAATCCTTAACAACCAGGAAAGCTAGAATAACCAGCTGCACCATATCTAACATGCTTATATCCGAATAGCAAGGCTAAGCCCACTGCAAATTTTTTAAATTTCTTTCGTCAATACGGAGCTCACGCGACAGGAGTAAAGGAAAGTGTTATAACCCGTGTCATGCTAGACGTTTTAACATCATTCGATTCGAATGACGTTCGCTGCAACGAATGTCAATCGACCCGTGTTGTGCCACACACGAAGAAGTAATGTCATTCGTTTACGATATCAGTGACAATAGTTCCAGAAGAACTGGACATAAAAAAACGCAGAGTGGCTAAAAGTCGTCGTATTTCTTCAAATAAAGCAGGTGTTTGCTTCACTGGATTACACCAACAGAATAATTTGCAGCTGATACGGCAGCTCTCAAAGGGAGCGCTGACTTGCAGCAGGCGAACCATTCATTCACTGTTTTTTATAAGCAAACGCGCGTTAAGAGAAACACAGACGCTAAATTAAGACGTTGTGTATAAGCGCAGCACTCAAGCAAACGGCGTTCGCGATTGCATCTGTGGCGAAATACCGAAGCCTGTCAGACGCCGCTGATGTCGAGAGTAAACACATTTGGTACGGCCTCCCGGGCTTTTTCTTTTTTAAATAAATGATATCGACAAACGCCCAAAAAATTAATACCATTTTCACATGACGTTTCACATATTAGGAATGCTCAGTGCCGGAGGTTTACGTTGTCTCTGGGCACAGAGTACACATTCGGTCCAAGTGTGAATGCGAATGAGTTGCTCGAACTCATTGGATTTCAGAAGATGATGTTAATGTCGCCGTGTAGCAGCGGAATAATGTCATTCGATGCGAATGTCATTGCGTTCGAATGACATTAAAACGTCCGTGTTGGCAGGGGTCTTAGCCATCGTGACGTGGTCCCCCTCTTGCTGAGATTTCGCATGAGATCTTGCATAAGAAGTGGTCGCAACCGCATCAACGTAGCAGGCAGAAGCACAAATGTATTAAAAAGTGGTCCAATGGTACGATTGAAATTAGGGCTTGGCGATTTCGCCACTACGGCTAGGCACACGCCCCACACAGTGCTCCACATACGTCGTGCAGGTGCTTTAGGCATGCATTTGTGAGTCTGCAGCAACCTTTAGACGTACAGACAAAGAAAAGGACGAACTGCACGCTAGTAATATATAGAGAGGTTTTAAGATAAACGTCATTTATTTATATGGCCACGAAATGCAAAAGACGCCGATCAGTGAACGCGAAAAGACCCCAGGTGGTCAAGGCGACTCAGATGCCCTCCACCATACTACTCGTGTCTCAAAATCAAATCGTGATTTTGGCGCGTAAAATCCCATGAGCTATTACTATGTAGATGATCGTCAGTCGTTAGCAGCATCGCTGTGCTTTCTTCTTTAGTACGTACGCATAAAAGTTCGCGAATGCCCAGTCCGCACGACAGTTTATACTAACCAGCCCAGATCCAACTCATTCTAACGTGAGGACAGTAAACGACCGTTTTCACGACGCTTATTGAAGCCTACTACTTGAATAACGCCAGCTGTGTTTGCGATCGTCAAGTTAGTGGATTTGTTGTCCAATTTCGCTTGGGTTAGGCGAAATGACCACGGTTTGCAAATTCAAGTATTCATAGTCGCGCACCGACATGTGTATGCAAAAAAGAAAAAGAAAACAAATGCGGAATGAGCTTGGTTAAACCAGCGTATACTAAATGACCCCGGCGTCCATCTAAATGCTTGCCACCTAGCGGACGCTCCTGGAACCAGCCGATCCAAGGTAGACCACGAAACGCGGCATGTTATCGCATTACCGCACGCGGTAAAACAGCTCTATAATTCCTTAATCGATGCCATGCTGCCTCGAAGCAGCCAGAAAAAGAAAAAATTGACGGCAGATCCACGAGGTGAATGATGATGAGATTGGGCGAAGCTCCATCGGTTAAACCGTGAAGTTTCTTCCGTTAATTCGCCCGATAAAATTGACGTGAAACGATTGATGAAATGTTTTATCAAACTTTTATTGCTGGTTTCCGTTGTCCTTTCATTATGACCGCTTTGTGGTCGGTGAAATGTAAGCTAAGTGGTTCTTGCACTGACGGCAACGAGCATCGTCAACTACAAACCTGTATCGCGATAAGGTTTTGATTATAAAACCATTGCTTTAGAAAACACCTGGCGTCTTTCGTTAAGCAGCTGGCGTCTTTTCGTTTTGCTTTAGAAACATCTGGCGTCTTTTCGTTTAGCTTTTAGAAAAATCTGGCGTCTTTCGTTGGTTTATTTCATCAATCAACGGCGTTTTGAACATTAATCACGCACAGGAGAAATCTCACCAGGCACTACCTTGGAGGTAAACAATGGTTGCTACTGGGAATGAGAGACAGCAGAAGTCGGCTTTTAACACTTCTACTTCTACTAACGTTTCCTACTGGAACATGCCAATGGCTGCTAATGGGAATGAGAGACAGAAGAATTCGGCTTTTAGTTAACGCGCACGCTGCGAATTTTTTATTGTTCAACAACGCTAAGGAGAAATCTCCCACCGGCACCACCTTGCAGGTCAAAGCGTAAGACTGGTTACGCACTACAACTACGACGAGGGACGAACGGGTGCCGCTTTAAGGAGCTTCGCCCCTAAAAATCCTCATCAGAAAACTTTTGTTGCGTGCCTTAGTACGTGTAACCGCGATGCAAAGAGCGCGATGCAAACCAACACGTCGGTTCATCGGTTCCCCAAAGATGCGGACGACGCTTCACGTACGGCAACATGGATTAGGAACTTGCCCATCGGCAAGATGGTGACGGGAACTATGCTAGTTTGTTCTAGGCCCTTCACTCGCGCCGATTTCTTCCTCCCCTGTGAGTATACAGATCATATTTTGTGTGCGCGTGTTGATTATCATGCGCGCTTTTCGAAGAGCCGGATTGTAGTTAGTTTAGGCAAGCGCGTGAACAAAATAATGAATTGTTTATACGTGTATATCTGGTAACGTTTCCTGCACGTGTCATTGCTCAACTTGAACCGGGGTAATATTATTGCCGACGTAGTTTTGCCCCCATAAATTGTAGTAAGTAGATGTAAAGCGAGAGCTTGCCTTCGGTCGCCTTCTTCGTCACATTCGCGCGCCGCGCCTCGTATTTTCTTTGGTGGTTATGGAGGTAATATGCGGTCGTTTAATGTAGCGCGTTTGCATCCGCATACAAGTGCTTGCATCTTTCCGAGAAGACTGCTATGCATGAGCACCTGACTTCAGGCTCAACGGAAAGGCTCTTATCCTTATAAAAATCTGGTGCGGGTCTACGAATAAGTGTGATGTTTGAACGCACAGCGCAATTATTTTCCCCGTTTCGCTGCTCAAATGCTTTAGGCCAATTAATATGAGACGTTCGGCAACAAGAACCATTTCGCCTTCGACGAAGCATCGGGGTGCGACCCCGCTATCAGGAAACTTTGTCACAGCGCTAAGCGAAAGCGCGGCTATGACCCTGGATGTAGAAGCCATCTTTGCTTATCTGAACAATTTTGCCAGATGAAGCACTTTTTCTCGCGTTCCGAATACGGTTTCGGCGTCGCAGTTTTGCGATCGGGGGTGCAACACATAATACCGGCGTATAACGGAGATTTTCTATGGGAATTGTGATTACTGGAATTTTTACATTTCATAGCAGCTTTATGTGCGCTTAGCCAGGTGTTCACAATCCTACTCGTGTTCCAGAGATGAAGCGCATCAGTTTCTGCTGAGGGAATGTTCCAGAAAATATCTCGCTTTTTTTACTTGCACTTATGCAGACGAGCTATCGTAGCTGCATTGTGCCGTGGTAGCACACGCATATTTCAGGATGTGCAAACGCTTGAATAATATTAAGGACCTCAGTTTTCCGTCATAGTCGCCACATCCTTACCCAGCATAGCATTTCGCCAAGAACTGTCGGTTCAACCAAGCACTCTAGTAATCATCTACACCAACTGGTAATGTCCGTTATCTAGTCATCAAAACGCATTCATATTCTGAAGGCGCCCTGAATAAACTGCTTCGACAACAGACTGCGTGCTTCTTGACCATAAAGTGGAACCACAGGATTTTAGCCGCGCCCTAACGCTGTGTTGCCATATTAGTTTTGCGTTAAATCTCTCTCCAGAAATGGCTGCCAGGAGTTATGGCAACTACTACGGCACTCGTGTAACTTTCTCGGGAAAAATATTTTTTTGTACAAGTCACCTAACGCCATATAGATAGCTTTTGCTTATGACTTACGCGACACCTTGCTAATGGACAATAGAGTACCGCAATAAGAATACTCCGTGAGAATTCTGTTACTTTTGAAGGCGTAAAACAAGAGGGCAGGGCCCAAATAAGAAGCATGCTCCCAAGGTGTAGCGTATGAGGGAGCGCAGCGAAGACCTCGATATACTCGTTTACGCTTTGATCGTTGCCTAATCCGCCT
>JABSTT010003884.1:0-23744 GCA_013339685.2 Hyalomma asiaticum | reverse complement strand
TCGTGTGTATTTTTTGACGTGCGTGTGTGTATACGTGTTTCTCACCGTGCGTTACGTCATGTGTGCCTGCGTAAAATACATTCAAGACCACGAGCGCGCGGTGCTTCCGACAACGCTTACCAAAGGCTTTAATCCAGCGAGCGCGAAAGCTCTACCCAAGAACGCAGTTTTCTCTGAAGACGGCTCCTAGGAAGACTTCTATCCGCCGAATGTGACTGCGCTCGCAGGTGAGCGAAAAATCAATACAACCAGTCACTGCATGCTTCGATATTTTGCTTGACCTTTGTGATTTCATTTTACCACCTCATTTCGCAATCTCAACGAGTGAAAAGATCGATGTGTAGGCGCTTCAAGTGCTGAACGCATCCTTCTTTTAGGAATGGCTGGCGCACGCAGCTAGACCTTTTTTTTTCAGCAGTTCTACGCGTTCTCTCAGCTAATCGGTCGTGGTAGCGAAGCGTTTTCACAAGCATGCTTTACATGTGCTTCGCGCACATCTGTAACAGGTTGGTGCCATTAAACCGCCTTCATTTCGCCGAAATGCAATTGCACCTGATGTATAATACAGAATGGTGGCTTGCTGGTCTAGCTGCCTCATTGCACCTTATTTACCAGCGAAAAAAAAAAGCGACAGCCGTTGCGTCCCGTTCATAGATTTTTCGCGCTGCTAAATTACTAGAAATTTGCGGGCCTCGTAGCTGTGACGGTTCAGTCCAGCTAGTTCTGCAGCATGTGTAAGCCGCGATAGTGTGAATTCTGAAAATTTCAGATTTAAGTGCACGTTACAGAAAACAGATAATTAATCACTGTGGCATCTTAAAGTCTCAATGTGTTGTTACTGAATGTCGTTAACAACTACCAATCGACGTTATTCACTGTGGCATCCTCAGCGTCAGTGTTGTTACTGGGCGTTAAGCTCGTAAGGGATAGGGTTCGGTTGCGCTTACTGATCTACAAATACACGACACAGTTCTGTCTTCTTGTCTGTGTTCGTATTCCTTGCTATGTATTCTGTTAATGGACGTTAAATGCCATAATTTAATATCTAGTAATGGAATCGATTATGCTTATTGAAGCTCATTCACATGCTTGCTTATGTGTGCTGTGTTTTTATTACATACATTTTAAAGCATTCCCCACACTCACTGGTACAGCTTCTCGCCACCTTCCGAAAATCAAGATCTTTGGTTCCAAGGCTGATGCTCGGCAAGGTTTCAAAAAACAGCTCGACAGGAATTCCTACGAAAAAAGTAAGCTTTCTTGACGCTTGATCATGATGCTTGGGGCAAAAAGGTTCAAATGGTTGCCTGACTAGGCCTATAACTCTGTGTTGGCGCTTATTGTCTTAATACGAGCAGAAAAATGGACCAAGTATACACACAGTGTTACACATGTGAAGTGTACAGTCTGTTTCACACTTAGGGGAAATCTCGGAGCGCCTTGCAACGCGATGCGGCCATGATGCGGCGAGCGCTGGAGTCGGCCAGCAGCGGCTGCTCGCGCAGGCGCAGACGCGCGATGCGTGCAGCTTTGAACCGCGTCGTCTGCTACGACAGCGTGTGCTAGCTGTATTGTCGGGAAGCGTGCTACTGTGTGCGGCATCGCGCTGATTTCATCGTTAACGTGAAAGGTGAGCCGATATTCTTCACTAAATGTTGTGCGCCGCCATCCCTTTTGGCCTGCACTGGCAAGAAAAGAGCTCTGGAAACCTAATTTGACAACAGACTTGCTTTGTGCTGCCGGAGGGCCGGGATACTGAGCGGGTGCACGTGTGCTTCGTCACACCGCGTCTGCTACCGTAATGCGCAGCGAAATGTGTGCTGCGATGTGTGCCCCTCGTGCTCGGTCTTTTCTTGACAAAAGATGAAAAGAAAGCATTCCACAGTAATAACTATGCAGGCCGATCACGATGAGATAAGTGGATCGGAATAAAGGAACGCTTTAGGTGACGAAATTGAGAGGGAAATAGCTCTTCTCGACAACAATGCAGTAACACGAGACAGGCGCTATCCGTCGGCGCGAAATGCACGCGTCGCACTCCCAACTTTGCTTAGTCATGTCGGGTCATGTCCCCAGCAGAAGCCATGAGAGCGCTCATTCTTAATGGAAGGAAGTTGTAAAGAACTGAGTGGGCGATGTGTTTCAGTATCATGTGTGGCAGTCCTGTGTTCACCGGGGCGAAAAAAGTGCAGTTTTATTCCAATTTTCTTCGCTGAGATGCAGCACCTTACGGCCTTGATCTGAAGCGGCGAGATACGCAAGGGTGTCTGTGGCAGCTATTAGCAGCATGTTTGCCTCCTGTTTTATATTTCGTTCTCACCTTTCACCCCGATACCATTAGTTCATTAGTTCCCCATGTTCCATGTTTTTGACTTCTTGCCTTGTGGAGCCATTAGCCATGGCTGCTGACTGCCATGAAAACAGCGCTCACCCCTTTCATAGGAAGCCGTGGTGTAGAGGTCAGAACTGCTTCTAGCCTCTCTAGCGGTGGGCAGTCTTTGGTGACTTGTGGTGACACCCAGTTGTAAGAAAAGGACTTATAAAAAACAAGAGCAGAAGTGGCACATACAGCACAACGCAGGCGTGTGTTGAATGAATAGAGGTGCTACTTGCACTCAAGAACTGAGCTTTTAAGATGCACGGAAGAGGAAGTTGGCATGTTCCTTACACTCTTCTTTTATTTGTTGCTTTATGCCTCTGGCTTCTGCACTGAGCTTACTCCTTCATCGACTTCCAACCTGCACCACCCATAAACACAGCCATTCTCTGCTTTCTTCTCCTAATGTGAGCCATTGTACACACATTGATGAATCTTCCTAGCTTTTTCGAGGGAAAGTATCAATGTTTGTCTCCCTGCAAGCTAGTTGTCTTGTCCTTCATTCTTTCTGTTGTGTTTCACTGACTGAAGCATGTGTGCTCGCTGTGTGCCTAGGGAAGGCTCTTCTGTGTAACAACATTAAAAAGAGAAATCACAAAGAGCCACAGCAAAACAAAACAACCCAAAGCAACAACTGTGTTCGTTTGTAATGTACTAGAATGGAGTACTAGTATGCCCTGTACTATGGGAGAGTGGGAAGACGTCTTTGGGTCGCTCCAGAAAAGCAAAAGCAGCAAAGGAACCAAAAAGCACTGAAGAAACCAGGTTGGCACTCAGTGCGCTAAATTGTGTTGAACGAAGCTTCTGGTTGAGTATCTTTTGTGCCGCAAACATTCTCTTCCTGGTTAGAAAAGAACAATGATAAAGAAATAGATGGTTTGTAGTACAGGATTTCTCATTCTGATGTTGCGCATGACTGCCATCTTGTTGCGCAGATTTCATGTTGATCACTTCTGAAATATTCTCTGCCTGCCTGTTTGTTGTATAATGACTCCCATTTCTGTCTGCCATGCACAAACTTGAAAAGAAGAGGTTAAAGTCAAAATATAGTTGATGACCAATAATTTGGACTCCATGGTGATCATAAAAGCGTGCATGTTACTGAACGGCCAAAAAACAAATGCATAAAGAAAAGACAATTTTATTTGCGCTTTAAAGACCCTGGGCTAGGAAGAAGTGGTCGATGTGTAGCTGCACACATTTGTGCTTACATGGGACCAAGTTCGCGTGTATTTCTGGCAGTTTACGATGATACGAGGGCAGTAAACACTAGTTAGATCCACACGTCACAGCTCCGTAGCTCAAGGCACATTTCTGAGTCTGAGTCACTCTGTGACACCGATAGAACTTGTTCAGTTATTTCATAATCATCCCATTCAGTACACGACAACACCTCGCCACGATGTTGACAATGTCTTCAAACGTAATGGTGGCAGGAATCGCCACATCGCAGCCTCAAGGTCATCAACAATGCCGTCAACAACAAGCTTGTCTTGGTGGCGGTTCAGGTTCTTATGTTGCAAAGTCGGCCTCATTTGCAATCAGCAAAAGTAAATCCAGTGCGATGGAAACAGTTGCTGATTACATCTGCTTGCACTGTTTTCAAAGGGTCGACAGGTATGCGACATTGTCAGCGCCGAATAGCATGCTTCATTTTCGTTGGCATGCTCGTCGGCACAGACTGCGAGGCCATCGTTCGTACCACACTAGACGTGACCTGTTGCTTCACGCCATGAGAAAGAAGTCTTGGAATGCAAAATAAATAAACAAGTACTGAAGACCCAACGTGAAAGCGCTATCAAGCGATCGCAGACCTGGCACAACCAGCCTTACACATAATCGCAAACCACGCATGAGATGCCGAGACAGGATGCGGTGATCGCAATGACGGTGTGACTTGCCTCTAAAATTCGTGTGTCGTGACCAAAACTAAGCGTCAGAGATTATGATTTTGTATGGCATCTCCAAGGCCGCACTTTCCCTCGTTGGTGCGCCAGAGGAAATAATGGTGGCCCATTCAGTGTGCTCGACATCCATGAGCGGAGTCCGAATTATCGAATGTAGTGCTAGGAACTGTCCGAAATATCGGTCGTCCTAACACATTGAGTCTACGGGCACACTGTTGGCACCACGTGGCTGTCCAAATTACCAAGCATGTCCGAATTATCGGTCCGGCGACTGTACAATGCAAATATTTTTCAACGCTACCTTTTAAAAGTAATTCCTATCTTGTGGCAAGTACAGTGCCTGTCGGAACATGACTCTCCAAGCAGACAATGCAGTGGCCGTCCTCGCCATGGTTAGGCTAGAGAGGTGTGTACCATCGCGTGGCCACCGCGCGGCAGAGCCAGAACGTGTCATAAAAGGCGGATTGTATACTAGCTGCTTGGCTTATAATGGCCCATTGTGTGTGTGCCTGTTAACTCATGCCAATTGATTCATGAAGACATGAGTGTGCTGCCTTAATCGGCACTATTGCTGATACCATGATGAGCCAGAAAAGAGGTGACTGCTTCAGAATTTGTGATGGGACTATAAGAATCTTTGCCTTCACGACCGTGATTATACCTTCTAAATAAATAAAAAGAGGTTTCATGGCAGCTTCACACAATAATATATTTGAAATCTGGTGCAGCTGTGTGTATTACCTCTCTCTCCTCTGTTTTGTTTTTGTCACTATGTTGAATGTAGTGCATAGCGGCAACATTTTATGGGCAGCAGCAAAGATATGCATGCAATTGAATAATAAATTGCGACTGTCTCATTGTGAGAAGGGTTGAACAGCTACTTGAGGGTCACAACAAATATAACTGTGAAAGTGCAGCTGTGGGCTTGCTTACTTGCCACTGTGACTCAATGCACTTTGGCATTTTTTTTTCCAGGTCCATGCAGATCCGGCATACTAATGATGCGTGAGAAACTCAACTTCATAATGTGAACAAGCAACACCACTAAAGTGGCCAGGGAGATTGCCTGATACTTCTGGACTCCTGCTGAAATGCATGCCAGAAGCCTCACTGGCCAGCCATCCCGGCGCCATGCGGATAGTGTGGCCAAAAAGCAGGCCACTCCCGAGAAGGCAGACACCATAATGAGTATGCTTTATGCACATTTCTAGGAATAGTTAAAAAAGTCAGTTTCAATGTGTAACTGATAGTTGAAATGGCTTACAATGAAATAATTTATAAATTCACTTGCGCAGCCGCATCTTCAGCACCTTGAAGATGTGACATGTAGAGATAGTAGCAAGCTTTACTATATATGCAATCCCATAATTCATGATGCGCTCACATGAACACTAATTTGATACTAAGCTGGGTGGAAACATTGTAATTTTTGTTTTGCTATTTCATCACAGAACAGTTCGTGGTATTGTTGCAGCAGCACGCAGCTGGCGGGTGAAATTTTGAAATTCTTGATGACAGTGGAAACGTTTAGTATAACTGCTTACTGCTAGCTGAAAAGGTGACATAGCGGGTCATGATTACCATATTGTGGTGACTTTCACGTGTTGGATCGCATCAATCGACAATTTCTCCAACTAAATTTTTTGGTGTTATTACTGCCTAAATGCTGTAATAATTCATTGTGAATCATGCTTTGACAGAATTTTAGGGTCAGTGAAAGTATGCAATGTGAAAGGGAGATCTGATGTATGTTAACCTCATTTAATGTAACCCGAGTGGACTGGAACGCTGCTACTGTTTTACTTATTGCTGCATTCAAATTTGGGGTTCGGCATTTGGTAGATGACTACAAGCTTTAAATGTCTGGTAACGGCTACCTTGAGAAAAGCAGTGGGCAAAGTTTGTTCTGAACATATTGTGTGGTGGCTAGGAAATTTGTTCCAGATCAAATTAACTAAAGAATAAAGTGACTTCAACATGAGTTACTGGAGTTGATTAAATGTATAGAATATACAGTTGTCTAATTATGTTTGATATCAAATTAACTAAGAAGTAAAGTGAATTGAATGTGAATTACTGAAATTGATTAAATGCATAGAGTATGACAATTCTCAAATTAATTTAATCTGGTTCCGATCTTCAACTTGCCCCTTGCAGATGTCATCCAGAAGGTGGTGTTGAAGTGCCCAAGCACTGTGGTGCCATCAAAAAGGCTCGCTCGTGGCCAGCACTGCAGGATATATTTGCCGAGGTGGGCAGATTAGACCAAAGAGTCAGGCCATCTGCCCATAATTCAACATCAATCATTGATTTCTTCCTAGTTTTAAGTTCTCTCAAATAAACTATATTTTTATGCCTCGCTTTGCATGGTTATTTATTACAAGGCACGTTCACAATATGTGCAATATGGTGCTGCACTGTTTCTGTGAATCTGGTTGGCCCTTGTACACAGTGTTGCCCAATGGGCCCATGCGCAGTGTGGCAGGTGCCACCCGGCGGCCATTGCGCAGTGTACGCAGTGTCTCCCAGTGTGCAGTGTCACCCAGTGTGCCAGTGCGCAGTGTACGCAGTGTGCAGTGTACCCAGTGCGCAGTGTACGCAGTGTGCAGTGTACCCAGTGTGCAGTGTACGCAGTGCGCAGTGTACCCAGTGTACAGTGTACAGTGTCCCAAGTGTGCAGTGCCACACCGGTCCGATAATCAGGTGGCACTGACCCAGTGCCACTATTTTTTCCAATAGGGTAGCCAAGGAGAAGGAGTAGTAAAAGAATGGGTGTGCTGATAGAAAACGAGTTCTTTCTTTCTTTTTTTTTTCTGAAAGAGCCGAATACAGAAACCGCAATTGGGCTGAGTATGACGGGAATACCTAGGCATCTTTTATTTCGATAATAACAATTAAGAAAGCAGGTCCCGAATGTAATGTGCACTCAGAAAACGGTTTCGAATCAAAAATGAGAAAAGGTCTGCACCTGCCTGAATCAAAGTGAGCCAGATCCACTCAGCTAGTGCTGTGTGCACTCGTTATCCAAGCAACAAATGTAACCGCATCGAAGCTGTTTGCACGTGTGCTAGTTGCTTTGTTGCCTCACGCGCTTGTGGATGCTCACTCTCAAGGATGGTACATTTCAAATGGAAGACGACGGAAAGGAAGGGATTGGGGAACATTTTTATTACAAATTTATATTTATTCATATTTGTCAGTTTATTTACTTTAAGTATAAAAATTATAGTGCAAAATAGCCCCCACATAATTCCCAATAAGCTATTGATACCGATTTAAGTCCAATCCCCCAGAGTGAGTACGAGCCATTACCCTAAAGGTGGTCGTCATCATCATCCGGTCTATTCCCAGAAGTGATCCCAAACGGCGCGCCATTGATCAGGGCAAGGGACAAGCAACTTGGAAGTGGGTGCACATGCAGGAAAAAAAATAATAAAAGTGCTCTCGTATGGACAAGCTCCACACAAAGATTCAGGAAGAAATTTCAAGAGCGCCCAAAGGCCCAGCCCACCGTCCCAAAGGTGCAGGGCCATTAGGAGCATGCAGGAGAGCACGCACCCAACGAAGACAGATTCGTTACGTTAATTTCGCCGCAAAGCGGGCACGTAGCCAGGATTTTTTTTGGGGGGGGGGCAAGGCCTAATTATTCGCAGAAAAGAATAATAATAATAATAATAATAATAATAATAATAATAATAATAATAATAATAATAATAATAATAATAATAATTTGACCTTTAAAGGTACTTTTCAGGGTATTACATAAAGGGGAGGGGGGACAAAGGCATCAATAACAACATGGTCATTATTATACAATGCCAAAAAGAACAAAAAGAACTTGCCCGGAAATATCAAAGGCGCTTAATTATTAGACGAGAATGCGAACAGAGTGGAATGCAGCACAAGAGGCGAGTTAATCCGAGATGGAAAGCAAGTTTTAGAGACTGCAGTAAAGCTACTGCGTGTGCACGAGAAAGAATACTTTCCAACCAAGTAATCTCGACAATAAGGGCCACAGAGAGTCAGTGGCGTAAAGAGGAGTCACAAAAAGAAAAAAAAAGGAATGCAAAGGAATCAGACGCCCACTCACGGATGTGCGGCAAATAAAAAAATATATGTCAGACGCTTTCTTTACCAAACTTCTCACACTCTGTCTCAACAACAGGCGTGCGAGAAGGACGTGAGCTGCTTTAGCAATTCTTAAACGAACAAACAGACATATTCGGGAAAACCATTTTATTGAACCACAAAGAGTCAAAACACGAATGCTTTCATGACACAACAGATGCAGAACGCTAACATTCGGTTTAGGAAGCAATGTTAAAGAATGGAATTGCCAGTGGTTTTACAATATAGTAAAAGAGTAAAAGTCAATGCAAAAGAAGAAAAAAAAAACGAGTATGCAGCTTGGCCGAAAAGATTGGTTCACGCTGCAATTTTCATGTGTCGCGGTTTGTCCATAAACACAGTGATAACTTCGTCGACACTGACTTGCATCCGCTGAATGGACACAAGAGCCAGGCCGTTAATCCGCTGTTCAGCGGTTCGGTTCCTCAAATATGTTTTTACTCTTTTCAGTGTCGAGAACCTGCGTTCTGCAGCGGCTCTACTCAGTGGGAGAGTTGCCAATATCTTGAGGGGTGTGTGAACGTTCGGGAAGAGGGCTTTCTCGCATTCAGGTAAAGGGCATGTCGCAGAGCGGGGAATTTCCTCCTCTTGCATGGCTTGCCATTTATACCCTTGTCACACGAGGCAACTTAAGTGCACTTTGAGCACTTACGAGTGCACTTACGCTCACAGAGTGTACTTACGCTCACGCGCTGCTACATGAGAAAGAGGAGTGCGTTTTGGAAATGACGGCATTCCTCTAGCGGACGTGGCCGCAAACTGCACGAAGGTGAGGATGGCGAGGTTTTTTTGCTGAAATATGATTTGTTTTAATGCACAGAAGTATTTCTAATAACGAAAACAATGTTTTAAAAATACTAGGGTCGTCGCGTTATGCATTAGCGTATTTGTTTCCAAGCCACTGCTACCGACGTCGCCGCGAAGTGAGTTCGGCGAACGCACTCACCTGCAAGTGCGCTTTGCAACGAGTGTCACTAAACGTTCCCGTGTGACAGCGTGCGAATGACAATAGCCGCGAAGTGCACAGATTCACATTGGCCTTTGCAGGCGTGCTTTGGCAACACAAATTGCAAATTTTGCAGTGTTTTGCGATGGTTTGCAAAGCGCCGTTTGAGGGAAGCTTTCAGGTCATCTATCTGTGGAATGAACGTGGCTCGCCTGTAGAATCCTTCTGCAGAACTACAAGCGCAGTTTACCTTGTTTACTACTTTGGCAACGCGGGCGCCTGCCCAACGACACAGGTAGTGGACAAAGGGTGGTGTTGGAGCAATCTACTACCAAGCGCCCTGACCTCAGATGAGAATCCTGGTTTCACGCAATACAGCCGCGGTCGCTTTTGCCCAGAAAACCCGAAACAACCAACCAACCATCTTTCTAAGCATAATCGACGAAGAAAAGTCGCACGAAATACGGGCAGATAACGTCTTTTTTTCTGGTCTCGAAGCCGCATGGCAACATTTTGTTCGTTCTGGTAATATTCGTTTCCAACAAGCATGTCTTACATATATGAAAATGTCCTGCCTTGCACAATTTTCTGTCTCTTTCCGCGATCGCAAAGCAGTAACTGTTGGCTTCAATTGGTATGACCGTTGTGTCAGGAAGATTCACACGGAGGTCCCTATCTTGGGAATGCTATAGTTATCGGTTTGAGATCACTTGCAAAATTGCAGAGGTCATTCCTGTACTGTCGAAGTCTTTCTTTGAGGTTTTTCGTTTCTCCGGCGTAGCTCGCATCGCAGTCGGCGCAAAGAATTCTCTCCCTCGGCGAACGGTCTTTGGCAATATGTAGAGAACACGTCCTCGTAGGCTTGTGATTCACTCGGATACCTTCTTCTCTAAGAATACGGGCGATGGTTTCGCTAACGCCTCGGACATATGGGATAGTGTGGTGTTTCTGTTGTAGTGTTGATTCGGGAGCCGGACGCTGAATTTCTCGGTAACGTTGGCGTGCTTTTAGAATTGAAGTGTTTTTGGAATAAAGGTTCTTGGGTAGGTAGGGCCGAATTCACAAAACTTTCTCTTACGTAAGAAATTCTTAGCTACGAAACCCCTTAGCGAGAAGGAATGCGATAGCGGTGGTGTGAATTTAACCTATTCGCAACATTGAGGGCAAGGAGGAAAGACGATAGCCCGATTAAACGGCAGCGAAAGAAAGCCTTGTAGTCGCATGATAGCCTCGCAGCAAGCAAAGCGTCTGCTATCCAGAATGGTCTGAATAGCGAATCGTTTTTTCCTTCACATCAGCTTTCTGTTCCGGGCGTCTGCTACAGCGCTTCGCACTGTCGCGATGCGGCAGCAGCCCGCGTGGTCTGCGTTTCATCGAAGGATGCAGCTCGAAGAAAAAAATATACAACGTTGGCGACGATAATTAATGTTCATGGCGCCATTTCGAAAGGTTGCAAGGAAACATATGAAAACCATGTAAAATGAAATATAAGCAGTGTGATGATGTCACAGAAACGTATCTTCCTCCATGTGCTATTTTAGAAACATATCCATAAAATGTTTTTTAACCTCACAATTGATTCGCCAAATTCGGTGACGGTGGAATGATTGCAATGATAATTTTCTGTCGCTACGACGTAAATCGTTGTGTCTTGCACATTAATCTCTACACGCGCTATCGGTGCGGCCTTTGACGCTACGACGTTGTTCAGCTTTGAAAGGCAGCAGTAAGGCGTCGTGAGCGTAATGTCGCAAGTTTGATTACCTGCCGAACTTCGATACGGCAAAAATGCGAATACATTATCATGCTTAGGATGTAGGCGCACGTAAACCAGAGCAAATTACTCTGGCGGTTACGCGTACGGCTTATCTCGTACGCGGTAGCTCAATACACTGAACGGTTTGGTTATGCCAAATATTGTAGTTTCCATTTCTAGTGTAGAAGTAAGCGGAGTTTTCAAAACCTGCGTACGCGGTGGTTTAGTGCTTATAGAGCTTGCCTGCTGACCCGAAAGACACGGGTTCGATCTCGGCCCCGGTGGTCGTATTTCCGAGAGAGGTGAAAATGTTAGAGGCCCTTGTACTGTGTGTGCGTTATCCGCACTCGTAAAAGAAGCCCAGGCGGGGAAAATCTCTGATCTCCCGTACGTACGGCGCGCCTTATAACCAAATCGCGGCTTTGGCGCGATTTGGTTATATATATATATATATATATATATATATCAGAATTGACGATGCGCCTTTTAGAGAACGACGGTTTATTACATCAACGTTTCGGTCGGAGCCCGACCTTTTTCAAGACATGTTAACCACAGGCCACACTTTGCCTCGTAGTAAGGAGAGAAGGACAAGGGTGGGAAGCGAATGAGTGGGTTGAAAATATACGGAAATAATAAAAAATAATAATAAAAAGATTGCTGGCATCTTCACTGCAACAAAAGATGAGCAAGTCACGCAAAAGCAACACACACACACACACACACACACAGAGAGAGAGAGAGAGCGAACGAAAAAAGAAAAAAAGAGAAAAGAAGAAAGCAAAGAAAAGAAGAAAAGGAGAAAGGGGTGAAGATGGGGTAGACAGCGAGAAGGTCAAGTGCCGCCCGCCGCGCCAGTGCTGTCCGAGTCCGTAGACATCTTAAAGAGCAATCCATCAATTAGGCATTGTAAACCGTGGCGCCGGCTTATATCTGGCGAAACTAACGACACTTTCAGTGGTGTACCTTATGTGGTTTGGATATTGCCTCTGTGGTGCCGCTGCACAGCAACGCGCCCCAGGAGGGAAGAACGGGGGACGTATTCAGGCATGAAAGGCGCAGCGCTGGTGTTCCCGATTGCAGCCACATGGATGGATGGATGCTATGAGCGTCCCCTTTGTAACGGGGCGGTGAATGTGCGCCACCAGGCTCGTAAAACTTTTTTTTTCTCTCTTTAAATTTTCCACATTTTTAACGCACTCGGCGCCACCGCCTGGCGGGGTGAGGTAGGCAAGGAAGAAGAAAGGAAAAGAGCCGCACAGAAAGACGAGGTTTTGAAGCACTCAAATTCTGTGTACAACACAATGACGTATTGTCCCCTCTTGTCGTACGATCTCCGGAGCCACTAAGCGTGTGTCGGCTTGCACTGCACGGGTAATGCAAACAGGGCCAGGCCGACAGAATCGGGCGTCCACAGCGGGAAAAAAAAAAGTCCAATGAGGTAATGATATTTGGCGGGAATGGCCAATACAGTAATTGAGGATACAAAGTTTATCAGTTGGAATGTTCACTTCCTAACGTTCGTAACACCGAGAGGGCGCCAGGATGTTCATTTATGCCATGCTTAAATGTGCCAAATTTGTAGATAAAGTAAGATTCCCTTTGCTCACGTTCTCTGGTGCTCCGAAAGTTACTTTCCAGTAGTGTGACCCTGACATCCTCAAAGCTGTGACCTTTCGAGTTGATGTGTTTGGAGAGCGGAAGGCCAGGTAGTGAGCGCACATGGGACCGATGGTTGTTGAATCTTATCCTGAATGGTGTGTCCGTCTGTCCTATGTACTGCATGTTGCATATTCCACACTCTCAGAGATAAATAACATTGTTTGAGTCGCAGTCAAGTTGTCCTTTTATTCTGTGCTTAAAATTCGAATGTGTGCATTCTGCAACTTTTGTTTTCTGGATGTGTTTGCACACGTCGCATCTGGATTTCCCACAGGGTCGACACCCGTCGAGAGGCACTGTTCCTATTTTTGAATGTACAACGTGATCCCTTATGCTTTTCGGTCGCCTGTATACCACACGCGGAGGATCGGTAAAAATTTTGGAGAGTCGCTCGCTTTGTTCCAATATGTTAAAATGTTTTTTCAAGATTTTATTAACGTTCGGTGGATTGCTAGTAAAAGTTAGAAGAAGGTTTTTTCGGCGTTCGTGGTCGGTGTCTTTTTGGTCATACAGGAGCGCCTGGCGGTCGAGATTTTCAGCTTTCACAATCGCATCCTCAATTATAGATGGTGGGTACTTTTGATCGACAAGCACTTCACGCATCCGTGCGGTGCTTTTGTGGAAGTCTTCCGTGCGGGAACGTATTCTTTTGAATCTGTGTGCCTGAGAATAAGGAATGCTAGTTTTACAGTGGCGCGGGTGGCAGCTATTGAAGTGCAGGTACTGTTGCCTATCCGTAGGTTTTCTGTATACGCTCGTGACTAGTGCACCGTCTTCTATCCGTAGGTGGACATCAAGAAAATTTATTTCGGTGTTAGAATAAGTGTGCGTAAAAGAAATACTTGGGTGCACTTGGTTGAAGACCTGTATGAACTTGAGAAGTTCGTTTTCTGAATGAGTCCAAACCAAGAATATGTCGTCCAGGTAGCATTTATAGAACATCGGCCTAGTCTTATAAGACGATAGGAAATTAGATTCTATGTGGTGCATAAATATGTTAGCGTAATTTGGTGCCATCTTGGTGCCCATTGCCGTGCCGCTGGTTTGAAGGTAATACCGATCATTAAATTCAAAGCTGTTTAATTCCAGGACAAGCCTCGTTAGGATTCCAATTACTTTTTGGTTTGGATAAGCGGTAGGGTTGTGGTTGCTATAGGACTCCACGAGAGCTTTTATGCCGTCGTCATGCGGAATATTCGTGTAGAGTGAGCTAACGTCCAATGTCACAAGGAAGGCGCCACCTGGGATTTTTAGGTCCGATATTTCGCGGAGGAAATTATTTGTGTCGCGTAAGAATGATCCATGTGTAGGTGGTATATCTCTGATTAATGAGTCAATGTAACCAGATAAGGGTTCGGTTAGGGTTCCTGTGCCCGATATGATAGGCCTACCAGGGTTACCCTCCTTGTGGATTTTGGGAAGCATGTAAAAACGCCCTGGTGCCGAATGGGACGCGACCAGTGAATTTCGCAACTGTGGATCGATCTCGCCCTTGAGCGTGAGTTCCTGCAGAGCTGTTACAATTATTTCTTTGTGTTTGGCTGTGGGGTCCGAATCAAGGAGTTTGTAGAAATGCTGGTTGTTCAATTGTCGAATACCTTCCTCAATGTAGTCTGATTTATTTAGGATTACAATAGCGCCCCCCTTATCCGCTGGTTTTATGACAATGTCTTCCCGGTTGCTCAATGCGCGGAGCGCTTCGCTTTCTTTTTTCGAAAGGTTATTCTTACCTAGTTAGCGCGTCTTGCACGCATGTATAATATCTTTCTGAACTGCCTCAATATACATGTCAAGGTGTCTATCCCTGTGGGAATCCGGAGTCCATTGTCGTCCTACGACACCACGAAACAATGGTTTTTCTTTTTGCGGTCGGTTTGTTGGAGAAATATTCTTCTAATCGTAAATTTCGTGCGAAGTCGTCCAGGTCCTTTAAAAGAGCGAATTCGGTGTAGTTTCCATTGCTTGGGCAGAAGGTTAGTCCACGTGATAGCACCGCCAATTCCTCTTTACTAAGTTCCGCCTCAGAAAGGTTGATCACATTATGCTTGCTAGTTTTGGGGAGTGCCTCGTAATCTTTTTGAGAGTTGTTTGTGGAATGGGGTGGGCTACTCTTTTCTGTGTTGGGCGCCGTGGGTCTTTTTTGCTGTGACGGGACGTTATCTCGGTCGAATTTTTTCTTTTTAGTGTTCTCCACTTCCACCCTTTTTTTCTGTTCGAATGCGTCGAGTTCGATGGTCTCGGATTCGGAAAGGGGAAAATTGTTCTTCAAATACCGCTCTTGATTTTTTAAGGATGTCAGAGTTCTTTCACAGTGTTCGACGGTGACTTTAGTAAGCTCGATTGTGGCATGGTTGAGAATTTTGTTCCATTCTTCAATTTCCGTAGTTGAAAATTTTGTCATTGACGGTTTTACCGTTAGGCGCAGTCCCCTCGGTGCCGTATCTGCCAGTAGGTACGTTTTTAGGCTACTCACGTGAAGCTCGTGCCGTATACGTTTGTCAACGATTTTTCTAATTTTGAGAAAATTTGAGCCTGTTGCCCGATTCGGATCGGCTGACCGAATTGGCACTCTCCCGCCCGCGCCGCCGGCATGTCACTTCGTGTAAACGCTACTCGTTGGGCCGCAAGGTCTCCGGAGATCGTACCTTTTTGGTGTCGCGGTGTTCCGCCGTGCCCCAGGTGGTGCAGCAGCCCTCGTACGACTGGTGGTCGCTGGTGCCGGCTCTAGTACAGCAGGCCGCGGTCCAGCAGGCCGCTGAATACGTTAGAATGAGATTTGGAGTGGTGTTTACGGAATCAGATTTTGGTTTGCTTATTAAGTAACGGCGGTCCTGCTTGCTAGATTTCTTGATGGCATCAATGTCATCAATGATGCCATCAAGAAATCTAGCAAGCAGGACCGCCCTTACTTAATAAGCAAACCAAAATCTGATTCCGTAAACACCACTCCAAATCTCATTCTAACGTATTCAGCCTCACCCCCTAACATAAACAGTATCCTTAAAAAGCACCACAACATCCTTCTAGAAAGCGACAAGTTGAAAAGCGTCTTCCCTGAACCTCCACGTGTTGTCTACAGACGGGCGCGAAATATCAGAGACATTGTAACGTCATCTAAGGTGAACACTCCTAAATTCACAGGCAGCGGCCCCTGCAACAAACCCAGGTGCAAGCTATGCCCGATGATGAATAGAACGTCCACAGTAAACAGCACTGCGTCGCCATTCTTTTACCAAATAAGAGGAAATTTTGACTGCGACAGCTCAAATATTGTCTACCTTCTTGAATGCACCGTGTGCAACGCCCAATACATTGGCCAAACAGACTCCATTCAGGATAAGAATAAACAACCACAGGGCACACATAAAGACCCTGCCCCACCTTCCTCTATCCAAGCACGTAAATGATCTTAGTCATCCCTTCCATACATTCACAGCTGTGGTGCTCCAATCTGATTTCAAAACGCACTATGACCGGGAGGTTCGCGAATCTTACCTTATTCACAAATTCAATACTGCGTCTGGTGGCATCAACGAAAGTACAGGCCGACTATCTTGCTTGCCCTGTCAGGCAACTAAACCAATTAACGACGCAAGCGACTAAGTGTCTTTAATATTTTATATTCCTTCTTATCATTATTGTTGTTGTTGTTTCTTCAGGGCTCCACATGCAAATCTATGTGCACTATGAACTCCCGGAAGTCTTATATTTCCTCTCTTTTTTGCTTTCTCTCTCTATTTTCTTTCTGGTGCACATTCATGGCGCTCCTGTTGAGATGCAGAAATGATGGTCGATTTCATTCTGCACGCATTGTTAATATTTTTTTCTGTTTTGTATGTGTCCCGATTCTTTCTCATTGCATTTATTTTCGCGATATTTGGTTCCCCATCACGTTTATTGCTGTCTTTCTCTTATTGTTGTCTGATATGTCTTGTTCATTTCACACTGCACGCGCACAAGGTGCAAATATGTCTTGTGTGCCCTCGGTGCTCACTCGGGCAGTGTCTCCTGTTGGGATGCGGAACTAATTGTCGATGTCCACCTGTTTTATTTTACTTTATTCCTATTGTTAATTTCTTGTTTGCTCTGATTTCATTTATTTTCATGTATTATCTTAGGACATTTAATTCCCCATCATGTTTCTTGTTGTCCTTCTCTCATTTTTATCTGGTATATTTCACTCAGATCGCGCCGCGCGCGCAGGGTGCAGATATGTATTGTGTACCCTTGGCTGAACAACGCGCACTTTCTCTAGAGAACGAGTTCCACGGAGTATGACTCGTCAGACTAAACGACTCTTTCTGTGTGGTGCTTTGTCTTCTTTTATTCTTTTTTTATTTTTCTCTATTTTGTGCGTGTTTGTGTGCACGTGCCTTTAACAAACCAAACCATTCAAGGTTGTTCGCGGATGCGCTACGTTTATCTATCCTCCATTTTCCGTGAACCACGGCGAGAGGGCGATCCTTTGAACTATACTGGTACCGACAGCGCACAGAGCAACCTGTCTTTCTCCCGTTCCCCCGCCCCTCCTCTCTGTACTCCCCACACAAGAACGACGTTTGGCTTCAGCGGTTTTGAGGTGTCCTCCTCGACGAGAGACAGTTACTATCCTGTGCTTTTCTCTTCTTTTCAAATACAGAATCTCTCTCTTCAGTGGTTCCGCGCTGCACTGCGGGAGTCGTAGCAACAGGAATCAGCACCCGTTCTTTGTTATGGAGGCGCTGTGCGGACGCAGACGTCATCTTGGACTGGCCTCTGCTTCCTGGACACACATCTGTATCCCCCCCCCCCCGCCCCTTCTTTTATTTTATTTTATTTTTTTTGTGAGCTCCCCCCTTTCCACCCCCCACTATGCATGTTCGTGAAGTGTATAAGACCATGCGCCCATGAGAAACCTTCATCCTTGAAAAAGGCTGGCCTCCAGCCGAAACGTCAGAATAAATCCTATGTTTGTCACTGTGTCTTTTTGATAGTATATTTATCCCGATAGGCAGGAAGAACTTTTTTTGATATATATATATGTGTGTGTGTGTGTGTGTGTGTGTTTGTGTGTGTGTGTGTGTGTGCTTGAGCGTAAATCCACCTATACGCGCTTCGGCGTTCTTTCCTCTCATTGTTACTTTTTTTTACTTTTTCGTGATCGAGTTTTGGCGTACGTTAAGCTTTGCCAGCCCTTGCGGGAAAGAGGGTGTACCGACAACGCACGAAGTGTGGCAGTGGCCAGTTGTTATCGCAAGCGCGCCGACGACCGAGATCGAGGTTTCATGTACTACATGCCTAAACAACTTTTAACGCCACCGAGCGCTGATCTATTCTGAGGCAATTGTCGAGAGAATTGAAAAGTTTGCAGTAGCGGCATTTGTCTCCAGAAAAAAAAAGTCTGTCTTCGTGGACGGCTATAATGCACAACAGCGGGCAATGAGTAGACACTACTTGTGCTACAATGCGTGATCCACTCGGTTTCCTTACACCTGCCGTGGTATTCATATGTGAACTCGAAGTTGCCACTGGCGTCTAGAAACGCAAAGCAAGAGACACTAAGTAGGTCCATGTGTCATGCGTGACACTTGGCTGTAAGCCGTTGCCACTTCACAACTCCTCTGATTGTTTGCACAACATCCCTATTCAGTTCATCCGAATCCAGGGTTTTATACAACTGCTCACAAAAAAATCAAAGTGTATAAGCAGAATACGCTCTCTTAGAGTACGTTATCAGCATCATTCAATGAAGGTAACAGACACTGCAATGTAATATGTCAGCGAGACCAACAACGAAGGCTTCGAAAATGCGATTTCCGGACGCTATACCCTGGTACCGATCTAGGATTCATAAACACATGGGGGCAATGGTTTGAACACGGTTCACCGCATAATGGCAGCGCTCGTTTTCCCACGTCTTTCACGGCCAGAAAAAGCAACGGCTTTTACAACACATCTCGTCGAATGCTGAAGCAACTCAAGCCAAAAGCGCTACGAAAACCAACACGGACACACATTGTTTACGTCGCCATGATCGGGAACTGCAGTGCAAGGCCAAGCGCTAAGCAAACTCGTAAAAAGTGCTTACGCGTTTTTTACCGTGTGACAAAAATTTCTCTTATGTGCGAGAGGGAAGACATGACGAACACGACAGGCGCGCCCGATGAAAGAAGTGAGTGACGTCATTTTGGCAGCGTCACAACATGACCTCCTGTGGAGAGTACCGCTGTCATGACCAATCGCAAGTTGCAGTCGAACTAATCCTTTGGCTTTCATGCGGGCTCGACTGCGGCCAAGGGGTCGTCCGTTCGGTGCCGTAGCAATGCACGGAAGCGCTTTCGATGACAATACACCTGTCAGGCAGTCCTGTTCAACCGGCGGCTTGGATACATGCCGCCAGGTAAATGGAGTGGCAATTTGACCCTGCTGTGGAGTTCTGCAAACTCACTACAGGGGTAGCGCCAGATGCTATCTTTAGCAGAAGCTCGGTGCAGCCAGCGGTTCGAAGTGTGGGAACGCGAAGGCGTGAGCGTAGGCTCTGACAGAGCGAGTGAACACGGGTTTTATTGGTGAAGTGCTCCGTATGGGTTGGTCCCAGAAGGCGGCTGTAGAAGCGATCAGATGTACTTAACGGGATGAACAGAGAAGAGAGAAGGAAAGGAGAGACGCGACAAGGTCCTGTCTCTCCTTCCTTCTCTCGCAGACGCGACGCATACGCGACAAGGTGAACAGAGGTCGAGCTTGGCGCTGCCTCTGATCGAGAGATGATGAAGTTGTAAAGCTTGGTGTGGTTTGAGCCTAGTCGTGTCGCCATGATGTCTGCTGACAGTACCGACCGCCCCGGCCAAGTTTTGTAAATATTGTACAACGAGTCTAAATAAACCTGCGTGTTTTGCTCGAGGACAACTTGGCCCAGACTCTGTCCTTCAACGTGTCGCCGGAGTAATGAGAACCAGCAAGAAGCAAGACAATTCCAAAATTAACTGAGGGCAGCGCACATTTCAACTGCAACATAACCTCGGATTACTTGGGTGACATGACCACACTGGGAAAAGATTGTTGGAACAGCCTCGACCATATTGCTAGTAGCAAACAACTGCGTTTTTCTCAGTTCTGCATAATGTGGACTTGGCCTTTTTAGTAAAAATACGCCTCATGAATGCTTATGTCCTTCTCGTGCACCTCTAGGCATTCAACTCTAGCACAATTTGCTTGCTTGCTTGCTTGCTTGCTTGCTTGCTTGCTCCTTGATAAGTGGCACTTGCCCACTACTGGGGTTTGGCCAAGAAGCCGACGGTTAAGACAAGGGGGAAATTATTTATTTAAACTAGAACGAAGGAAGACGGAGAAATCGGCGACGTAAGGAAGAAAGAACTGTCGAAGAACGACAGAACATTTTAATACATGTGAACTACAATAAAATACCTTGAAGTTCAAACAATTAGTGGGGGCTATTTCGAAGTAATAAGTTCTGATTGGAATGATGATTAGCAATGAACTCTTCTTGCTTCACGAAGGAAATCGCATTTGGCTAAGCAGACATTCCTATTGTTGTAGCCTAGTGAAGACGCCCCAAACTTCAGAACAGTTTGAGAATTGAAAGGACTCTTTAAAGGGGCCCTGCGACACTTTTTTGTCTTTTTCTGGAGCATTGGAGTGTGTGTAGTATCAAATAATAGGATGAACGCAAAAAGAATTACACGAATCTGTGCACGAGAACTGAAATTTTCAGTCCTCGAAGTTCAAAACGCGAGCAGACGGCCTGAAAAAGACGTTCGCTTTCGCATTTCGCTTTCTCACTGATGTATGTGGTTACATCCAGTGAGGGCGCACCTCTTATAGAGAGATACCGAAAGCTTCTTCAAAGGTGGCCTGGCACATTTGTCATCATGGTTACAACAGGGACGACGAGCCACATGTGTCAGTCAGGAGATACAGTTGGTTTTTAAAATATTATACTAAAAACAAACTTCCTTTTTTGTGTCAGGAATGCTTGTGTTGTGTCCCTCACAAGCCTCGAGCACTTTCAGGTCCACCGGTGGGTCGCTACATAGTGGCCCAGCACTGCTGCTGCTATCGACCGGTCTTTTGTACCCCTTCGCCACCGGGCACATAGACAAAAAAAAAGAAAAAAAAATAAACAGAAGGATCGTCCCCGACCTCCTGAGTCGCTGAGTCTCCGCCGAGGGCCGTGGGAAAAGTTTCACGTGTTCCGGGCTACGCCTAGAGGAGGCGCTGGCTGCGCTTTTTAAACCACCGCGAATAAACCGTGCGTTTGTCGGCCGAGGACATGCCTGGACATGTGCATTTATATTTCTTGAGCTCAGTCGCGCGGCCTCACAGGGATCAGTGAATGTAGAATGCGAATTGGCATGTCAAACCAATAACAATGCGCAACCACAGCCGTCACTTCCTGTAACGAAATTCGCCGTTGTGTGTCGCCACGGTTCAGTAAAACTCTGCGGAAGCTGATTTCTTCGTTGAAATAGAATTATAACAATTTAGTTGTGGCGCTCCCACTCTCGCTGCGGCATCCCCGCATGCTCCACTTCAAGAAGAAGCGATAAAAACGGCTTGTTCAATTGGCGTCGCAGGGCCCCTTTAAATTTCTTATTAAAATTCGAATTGTTGTTTCATCTGACTAATGTAACGCCGGCATGTAATTAAAATTATCAATGGGTTCAGGTTCTTGACAATAACAGCATATAATAGTAGATACCACAAGACCGGACCTCTGTAAATAAGAATTCAGTGGTGGCGAAATTTTGTAATGACCACTTCCAATTGTTTATAGTGGATAGGGGCCATGAACCCTTCGTCGTCATCAAGTAGGTGAATTCACTGAATCTGGGTACCTGGCCATAAAGGTTTGTTTTTAAATCAAATTGCCGATTCGTTAGCAAAGGCTTCGCTTCAATCATCTATAATTCGGATCCTACCACCAACTTCACACTCAACGGCGGCCAGATTTCGTGTGTTTACACTTGCAAAACATTTATCAGAGCCAGTATTGAAGGCTTCGCCAGACTTCTAACATCTTTTATTCACCTGGACTAGCGGATTATGCATCTCCCTTGATAGAGGTTGCCATCACAAAACTACTGTGCAGAATTCCCTCTTTAAATTATTTCCACAGGTCCGGTCTGGTTGCTTCCCTATTGTGCCCCTTCTGTAATGAGGAGGAAGCGATTCACCACTTTTTTATGTCTTGTCGCCGCTTCAAAATCCAGCGAAACAAAATTCTCGCAACAATCATTCGCCTGGACTTTACTGAAACGACTATTCTTTCCTTTCGAGGGTCTACTTTCGGGTACAGTCACAGGGATGTCTATTTAGCAATTATGAAATTTCTAATTAAAACCAAGAAAATCTTACCTTAATTTTGATCATTTGTGCTTCGCCAAAGCACACGTATTAAAGTACTCGTTAAGACAAAATAGTATTGACCAATCCCCTGCATTCCGATCAGTACGTTGGGACTAAATTTAACAACTGAAGTTGCTCTTTCTTTTGGTGCCTCAGCTCTGGGATATTGCCACAGAGATGTATTCAATGCTGTGTGCAATTACATACAAATGACAAACCGTATACGATTTTGACAATTCCGGTTAAAAAAAAAAAAAAAGTCAATTGTAAAGACAGTCTACTCTTCTCGTGAGTACTGCAAAACATACTTAAGTTATTCTTCGGTACATGTCTTGGTGACTCAATTCCACTACTTGAATTCCCTCTAAAACATCATTTTTTTTTCTCTCTCTCTATCGGTTCCTTCCAATAATTTAAAATCAAAACGTAATCACCTCTTGGCCAATCCCCCCTGGTGGGTAAGTGCCGTAATTCTTCAGGAACATCATCATCATCATCATCAACCCACGCCGTTCCAGTCACAGCGACCACCGCACACGGTTCAGCTCCTGCAGCAGGTGAAGGACTTGCGGCTCTCTCTACTGCTTCAACGAGACTGGAAGGCCTTGGAGCCGTACCTCATCCGCCCCCGTTGGAAGAGCTACTGGAAATGGCTCCGCTCGACGAAGTGAGGCACCGGTTACTGCCCCGACTACCCCAGCAATGGCTACTTCTTCAGCAAGTAAGAGACCGGTTGCAGCTGGAACAGCTAAAGCACAAGCTACTGCATGTGGGAGTCAAACGGCAGCTGCTGCACCAACGGCTGCTCAGATATCGGATTACGACCCATCAGCTGAAGACGCGCCTACTGTTTCGGCTACAGAGGAACCGGTTACTGCTACTGTTGCTACTCGAGATCCACCGACCGCGTCCTGAGTAGTGGGAATGGAGTACGCGTCCATTGGTGTCCACTGGTGTTCGAACGCCGTGAAGCAGTGGCCTACATTCATCACGAAAACAAGTACAATCAGGACTGTAAACGAAAATCTCATTGAACAGTTGCAACTAGGGAATGATGACCCTTTACACATCCTTGACACCGTCCCATTACAGAACCATCAATGCGATCAGTCTACGATGAGGACAGGAAAAGCTTTTGTCGACAGGCAGAAAGAATAAACATTTATTTCTGACATCAGCCTGAATGAGCTCTTTTATCGGGCAATGTGAGCGGATTCCATAGACTCCAAATATTAAGTATAAGTATATTAAGTATAAAAGTATAAAATATTAGTATAAAATAAAATATAAAAGTATAAAATATTAGTATAAAATAAATAAAAGTATAAATATTAAGTATAAAATATTCGCAGTTTTCATGAAAACTGCGAATATTTTATACTTAATATTTTCTACTCGTGCAGTATTCTGCATATATGTGGACAAAATCGCTTGGATGTTACGTCCGTCTGTACATCTAAACAACTGCATGCATTAAAAGTAGCACTGTACCATGCAGTGAGAGACACCGAACATTACTTAAAAGAACACGGCGCATCTGGTCTTGGTGAGCTGATGACCATAAATGACCGTGAAACGTTGCTTTTCATTTCGTTTTCTTCCTTTCTTGAAATCTTGGTAGCG
>JABSTT010003883.1:0-26193 GCA_013339685.2 Hyalomma asiaticum | reverse complement strand
TCCTGAGTAGTGGGAATGGAGTACGCGTCCATTGGTGTCCACTGGTGTTCGAACGCCGTGAAGCAGTGGCCTACATTCATCACGAAAACAAGTACAATCAGGACTGTAAACGAAAATCTCATTGAACAGTTGCAACTAGGGAATGATGACCCTTTACACATCCTTGACACCGTCCCATTACAGAACCATCAATGCGATCAGTCTACGACGAGGACAGGAAAAGCTTTTGTCGACAGGCAGACAGAATAAACGTTTATTTCGGACATCAGCCTGAATGA
The DNA here is from genome assembly GCA_013339685.2 of Hyalomma asiaticum. Taxonomy (NCBI): domain Eukaryota; kingdom Metazoa; phylum Arthropoda; class Arachnida; order Ixodida; family Ixodidae; genus Hyalomma; species Hyalomma asiaticum. The sequence goes on along the minus strand of JABSTT010003883.1, from coordinate 25,915 downwards.
GCTCTTTTATCGGGCAATATGAGCGGATTCCATAGACTGAAAACTGCGAATATTTTATATTTAATATTTCCTACTCGTGCAGTATTCTGCATATATGTGGACAAAATCGCTTGGATGTTACGTCCGTCTGTACATCTAAACAACTGCATGCATTAAAATTAGTACTGTACCATGCAGTGAGAGACACCGAACATTACTTAAAAGAACACGGCGCATCTGGTCTTGGTGAGCTGATGACCATAAATGACCCTGAAACGTTGCTTTTCATTTCGTTTTTCTTCCTTTCTTGAAATCTTGGTAGCGTCAAAAAGGCCCTCGCGGTGACCTGCTTGCTTGGCACCTCGAGGCCCGGTTTCGATGTACCTCAGCTGTTTCATACGTTTCGTGTGTGCCTGTGTGCTTGTTATATTAATATTGCGGTCCACTCACTTGAAATGCCACGGTTCCGACAGCGCTTTACTTGGCCAAATCAAGATGGCAGCGACGAAGAAGGAACACGTGCCAATGACTGATGATGGTTTTGTACAGGTAATGAAGTCCGAACCAATGCCTACAATATTCAATCACAGCGGCGACAAACAGCTTGCCTTTGTTATTTTAAGGTGTGCTCTAATAATATGTTCGATGCCTGTTTTAGTTGGTCCTTGATTGACGTAGGCTGTATGAAATTCAAACACTTAAGACGAATACCCTCATCCGCAACCCGAGCGCTATACGGGTATAACCACACATGATTGCAGTATCATTAATCAGACGTACGTGACAAATGTATCATGTTAGTGGTGTAAAAACCAGCCTGCATGTACGTCATACATTTGTGTCCAACCCATGCAAATATTCGGGTGTATCAGGCGAACGAGACGACCAGGAGAACACCACGACGTAGGCGGATACATAGATAGATAGATAGATAGATAGATGATAGAATAGATAGATAGATAGATAGATAGATAGATAGATAGATACGGTCAAAGTTCGTCAAGTCCGCCAAGAAATACGTCGCATTGAAAACACGTCCACAGACGCGTCAATGCCTTCACGGTTGTAGAAGTTGGAACGCCTAGTACTCGTAAATCTTTTACAGCGATACCACCAATCGGTATCTATGAGGCCGCATGCCGACGAGGTTACCTTGATTTCCTAGGATGTGCCCAAGTCTCGCAGCGAGAAAGGTTCTATCGTTCCATTTTCTCTTAAATGCGAAGCATTTCTTAGCGAACTTCGGCGAGTTTGAGCGTATCTATCTATCTATCTATCTATCTATCTATCTATCTATCTATCTATCTATCTATCTATCTATCTATCTATCTATCTATCTATCTATCTATCTATCTAGCCGCCTACGATTTTGCGCTCTCCTGTTCGGTAATGGGACGTTTACGAAAATTGGTATGCCACAATATGACTACATGACGAACATAAATGATAGGTCATAACATGAAAATCAGGACATGCATGTCATGAGCGGCCACGGTCTTGGTGCTCCCCTGGCCGTTTCGTTATGGGATGTATGCGAACATTGGCATGGCACAACATGACTGCCTGACGAACATGAATGGCAGGTCATGACATGAAATTCGTGATATACATGTCATGAGTGGCATGATTATCATGCCACGGTCTTAGTGCTCCGATAGCCGTTTCGCTAATGATGTATGCGAAAATTGGTATGCCACACTATGACAGCATGGCGAACATAAATGACAGGTCATAACATGAAAATCGCCCCTTCACGGTGGTCTAGTGGCTATGGTACTCGGCTGCTGATCCGAAGGTCGCGGGATCCAATCCCGGCCGCGGCGGCTGCATTTCGATGGAGGCGAAATGTTGAGGCCCGTGTGCTGTGCGATGTCAGTGCACGTTAAAGAACCCCAGGTGGTCGAATTTCCGAAGCCGTCCCTACGGCGTCTCTCATAATCAGAACTGGCTTTGGGACGTAAAACCCCAAAAAACAACATAGCATGAAAATCATGACATGCATGTCATGAGCGGCATGATTTACAAGTCACGGTCATGGTGCTCTCCTGTTCGTTTCGCTAATGGGATGTGCACAAAAATGGTATGCCACAACATGACTGCATGACGAACATAAATGACAGGTGATAACATGAAAATCATGACATGCATGTCATGAGCGGCATGATTTACATTTCACGGTCTTGTGCTCTCCGGGCCGTTTCGTTAATGAGATGTATACAAAAATTGGTATGCCACACTATGACAGCATGGCGAAAATAAATGACAGTCATAACATGAAAATCTTGACATGCATGTTATGAGCGACATGATTTACATACGACGGTGTTGGTGCTCTCCTGGCCGTTTCGTTAATGAGATGTATATAAAAATTGGTATGCCACCACCCGACTGCATGACAAACATAAATGACAGGTCATAACACGAAAATCATGGACAGGCATGTCATGAGTGACATTATTTACATGCGACGGTCTTGATGCTCTCCTGGCCGTTTCGTTAATGGATGTAGTCGAAAATTGGTATGCCACAACATGACTGCATGGCGAACATCACTGACAGGTCACGACATGAAAATCATGATATGCAAATCATGAGCGACATGATTTACATGCCACGTTTTCGTTAATGGCATATATACGAAAATTGGCATGCCACACATGACTGCATCATGAACGTAAATGACAGGTCATAACATGAAAATCATGACATGCATGTCATGAGCGACATGATTACATGCCACGGTCTTGGTGCTCGCTTGGACGTTTCGTTAGAGGGATGTATAGGAAAATTGGTATGCAACAACATGACTGCATGACGAACATAAATGACAGGTCATAACATGAAAATCATGACATGCATGTCATGGGCGGCATTATTTATGCCCCGCGTTTCCTTAATGGGATGTATAATAAAATTGCTATGGCACCACACGGCAGCATGATGAACGTAATGACATGTCATAACATTAAATCATGACACGCGTGTCATGACCGGAATGATTTAGATGCCACCGTCATGGTTCTCTGGCGCCGTTTCGTTAACTTCATATGTACCAAACTCGGAAAAGGAGAGAGCAATGCAAATCCATTTTACGTTCCTGATGCGTGCTTCGCATTTCCTTGATTCCCACTGCACGTGGGATCTGCCCTTTTTTTTATTTCGAAGCTTGCCCTTAGACATAACGCGCCGGCATCAAAATAAACAAAGTGGATTCGTGGATCTCTATTTCTACCTCCATTCCGTAATGGTGATAATTAGCGTACAACCACACCTTTTACAAGCACCGCAAGACTGGTCGTGTGGCGAAAGCTCGCGGCTTGGCTTCTGGAGGTGGTGGTACTTAATCTTAAGAGGTTAGTGTGCGTGGCCCCTGTTGGGGGCTGTCGTATGCTTCCCCATTAGAGTATGAGGTCACTGCCAGTGAGGTTGTGGGCTTAATTGTTCGCAAGCAGGGCAGGTCACGGCTGGCCCTGAGTCGTATGCGCTTTCGCGGCACGCGGGTCTTGGGTAGGTGACGGGCCTACACAACACATTATGTCATTCGCTTTTGCCGAAATTACTTTTTATATTAAAATAGGAATTTGGGTGAGTTATTAAAACTTCATAAGGAAAAGAACGCCACGGCATGAAGACAGAGACGGAAAACTTCGGAACACAACGACACGAGCGCTGAGATCGTTGTGCGCAGGTGTCGTTGTTTTCCTTCGTGCGTCCGCGCTGTCCTCACTATGTAGTCCTTAAAAGAACACGTATCCTCTCCAGACTGACTAATATAAAGAAAGCTAAAAAAACAGGGAAACCTTCACTGAATTAAGGTCGTGAAGTCTGGTTGAACAGCGTGGTTAGTTGACTTATTTGGGTTAAAACAAGCGCAAAGACATCCTTGCGTTGAAACTCATTGATTTGTCTACCTTGCTTTTCCGCGAACTGCAGCCTTCTTGTCAGTCAGAAGCACTTCGTCACTCACGCTGAGCTGTTCTTCACATTTCCACGTCGGTTCTTCTTCACACGTCTTGGTCTCATCTTAATATTCTTCACACTCTTCGTCTGCTTCTTCGTACTCTACTTGTAAGGCTCTTTGTAGCTCCACTCAACTCTGCGCTGTTGCACTCTCCCTTTCTCCAGCACCTGTGCTGGGCGCGCGCTACACCATTCGCCAGCCTCCTTTCATTTTCTCCTAGCTACCCCTCTTTCTCTCCCTCTTTTGCTTTTTCTCTCTCCGCCCTCTACCTCGCTCTCATCTGCTCTTTTTTCTCTCCCATAGCAAGCTCAATTATAACTACTTGTACAACGCACGCCTCCGGTTTCGAAAAATGGATGTTCTGGAAGCGCGGGTTTATAGTAAAGTTATTACGACCCTCGCCTGCGGTCCGTTGGTACCTGCGTTCGAAGCATGCCTCGCCAAGAAAGTTTCTTCTGTTTCCTTCCACCTGCTTTCTTTATTTCGCACTCTCTCCACTTCAGTCGAAGCTTTGTGGTTACAAAGCTGAAGACGGCGACTGTTGGTCAAGTAGTAGGAGACTCACTAACCTATCCAGTAAATACCGTCTGGAAAGGTCGTAACATAGAGAGGAACTTAGTAAATATGTGCGTTCGCTAACAACATGAAAAAAAGCAAACTTCAACGCTGCGCGGTCCCGATCACTGGAGGAGCAGTCAGGATGGTGGAGGAGTACTTGCTACACATTCTCTTTTAGCCATTTGTATTTTCAGCGTACCATTCAACACATTGAACAGCACACCAGTTGATGAGTACACAGTCGTGCGCCTGTAGTAAAGTTTAAATAGGAGCTATTTTCTGAACAGGGGGACCCTCGACTTACGTGAATACCATTTTGAGCGGAGCGGAATACGACCGTTGCCTAAGCATTTGCAAGGTAATTTCTTGTATGCGAAATAAAATTGACCTAATATTTGTTAATGGTGTACCGCAGAGGAGGCAGTGTAAGCCTTATATTCCAATTTGGAGCTTTGCGTGTATACGAACACACACGAGTGACTCAAAAAGCCGTGTTTACACAGTTAATGTCCTCCCTTCAGAATATCTTTAACAAAAACACTCGTACTAAGGCGTGGTGCAACAGTGGTCGTTTCCGTAAGGAAGCCCAAACAGTGGCATCGTGTAGGCACACCTGACGTGCCCTAACCCACTCTGCTTGAAACATTTCAAGTAAACAGGCGCATCGAAATGAGAGCACCGCCACGATCAACGATGAAACAATGCGGCAGCGCTACACGCCGCGGGAGCGCCATAAAAAGAAGAAAAGACTCATTGTGCTCTCCGGGCTTTCCCGGCATTCCCAGCGCGTCCTGAAATCGCCAAGAGTGTCTAAGATGATGTCACATGCAACCTCATTTTGGTACTGTCGATTGGTCGAGCGAGAGTGTACGACCGCCAGCACGATCTGCAAGCAATTATGCACTTTCGCCATTCCTCGTCGCGTTGCCTGCCGTGCCACTGTGGCTAGCCATTGGGCGCGAAGAACAGAAACGCCGACAGAAACGTCGCCCACTGAGGTTCTTCAACACAGCTACTCACCACAGAGTTCCATTGTTTTGGTGATGTCATTAGCTGAATCTTCCGCAGAGCAACGGGCAAGCACAAAGCAACACAGCTCATTGGCGGTCAGGGTGTGTTTCCCTGACACTTGGATGAATTTTCGTGGAGGAAAACGAAGACAACGGCCAGACGGCAAAATTCAATGGTAGAAATGAGCGTCGACCAGCTTTTCATCGTCAGGCACATGTAACTTCAGCACCGTTTGGAAAAATTCTCGCGCTACGTGTTCGTTGCCAGCTCGTTCAGAACTGCAACAGCGCAAATAAATTTAGACGTTTGCGTGGGTTAGGTCCTTGGAGCATATGACCTTGTCAGGGCATCTATGCTGCGTCCAATTTCCCACGCGTGCCTTTTGTAGCTAGCTCGCTCGCTTCAGTGAACGATAGAGTACGGGGTTTCCTTCTCCAGCGTAGCCTTGGATGCCGCGGTCATGGTAATAACAGCGCTGACACGTGCGCTCTCCATGGATTGTAAACAAACCGCTTTACTCTGGCCACTCAATACTACTGTGTGCCATAACCGCTCAAACGGAAAAAACGCCAAGGTCCTACGTGTCCGTGCTATCATGCTTTCCCTTTTTTTTTCTAACTAAGATTTTCTTACTGTGTTTATATTATGGAGGGAGAGAGAAAACTTCGAAGTATAGAGACTACGAGCGGCGCATTTCTTTAGTGATACTGTAATATTCCCCAATGTGGTTTGAAGCAGTTCGCCGGCATGTTTCTGAAAGCAAGGCCTCTTTGGAATGAGCTCGTTGTCGCATCTGAGGGCTCCACTGATCTGAGCGCTCCACTCCACTGATCATTCAAAACGTCATTAGCCTACCACCTCTGCGGAAACCCGTGTGCGCCTCTTTCAAGCGTAATTTCTTACAGATAAATGTCTCGTGTGCCAGTAGTACAAACTGAGTCATAACGGACTCAGTTCTTCAGTAAATAAAAGGCCCTATTAACGAAACTTCTCTTTCTTGGGTGTTTTCTTACGATTGTTCGGTTGCTTTCGCTAACTATATGTGCGTTATGTGGATTGGCTGAAATCTTCTATTACAGACTTTTTATAGATAGGTGGCTTTATCAATGCGTTTCAAGAATGTTAAAGGACACTAATGAGCAAAACGATTGCTATTGTATCAGAAACTCACAGTCTCACAATATCGAAAGCACCACTCTTGCCTCCGAGAAAGTGCTCGGCAAGCAAAGATTTTGAAGGCCCTTTCGAGACTCGCCCGTTTATTAACCGCTAATTACATGGTATGCTAGGGTGGCCAGAGAATTAACGTAGCCAGTTTCATAAAATTTCTTTGTGGCTATATAGGCAAATTACATGAAATAATTCTCAAATGAGTGACGTTATGCCTGCGTTGAGGTGCTGAGGTTTCGGCGCGAAATTGAAAACATCGAAGGACCGCAGGAGCTGCGTCGGTTGATCCTGCGGGCATGTGGAGTGCCGCGAACCAATGGGGCCCTGAACTAAGGGCTCCACACTACGAGGACCATCCTTAAGCCTGTTTTAATAAATGTTTACCCTCTCTCTCTCTCTGCTCGGTCTTCTAATTTCAGCCAATGATAGCGAAATAAACGACAGTAGAATTCTTAAAGAACGATCTCCCAGTATATAGTGATTAACTGTTTCATTTTACTGGATCCTTTCAACCGCAGGCATGAAAACTTTACGTTCTAGGTTTCTCATTTTACTTGCTATCATCTGTTCCATTATTGTACAAATGCCTTGTTAGTTCGCCTGTATCAGCTTGAAGCTTCAGCGTGTCACTTGGCTTAAATAATGGTACAATTATTTTGACTGCTTTCTTCACGGTCGTGAAAGGGTTAAAGTGCTTTAAACTGGTGGTCGCCGTCGACAGACGGGGCACAGCCCACTGACCCAGTACGAAGGAGTGCCACCGATCTCTTCATCGTCGCGTTGCACACGCTCTTGCGCACTCGCTCTTGAATGATCTCAGAATGAGGACGAGATGGCGCTGCGGTGCTGCTTAGCTAGTAAGTGAATTGATCAATAGATGGCGCTGCGGCGCTCGCTGTTTCGGTTGTCGCGTCGTAGCCACGCTCGCGCTCGCCCTCGGCGCGTGCCTCCCGGCGCGCGAGCTCTCTCACTCTTCCATCTGCTGTCTTGTGAGAGAGAGAGAGAGACACAGAGAGAGAGAGCGAAAGGCGCGCGTTGACTATGGAAACGCTCTTTCTTCGATGAACGCTCAACCAGCTCGCCAAGAAGGAGAACCGCGCCCTCCCCCGCGAGAGACAACGTTGGCGCAGGGCAGCGTCTTCTATCGAGTTCCTTATTGAAAAATGCCGGCTGCTTGCGCTGGAGAACCGTTCACCGGCCACCCATATCTATATATAGGCACTGGATCTTGACTTGCAATGAAGTGCCGGTGGGAGATTTCACTTGTGCGTAGTTGAACCATAAGGATTCGTAGCGTGCGCGTTAACTAAATTAATCCGGAACTCGGCACGATCTACGATGAACGTCCGGAGCTTCGCCCACTCATCATCATTCACTCCGTGGATATGCTGTGGATTTTTTTTTTGTTTCCTCCTTGACTCCCGCATCACAACAGTTGGCGGAAAGCACGGGTGCCCCAAGCACTAGCTGCACGTGCCCTTTCATTGTAAGGCCGCACGCTTTGAGCGGTCATTAACGCTTCAAGGCCTCTGCGTCGTACGGGCCAGGCGTGCTCGTGAGGTACATGCAGATATCTTCATACCGAACGTTTAGGGCCGTTCTTCCGTTCCGAAAGGTGTAGGGGTCAGGAAACTACGTTTGACGAACCTGCAGCTTTCCGCCAAACCGCTGGCGCGCAATCGCGGAAAGGGACAGCACCGTGGCGTGCAAAGACCGAGCGTACTGCTGCAAACGTCGGAGCTTTTTTGCAAAGCACGGCCAAACTGATCCGCCGCGACGCCGATGGTCTGTGTGACGTCAAATTGACGACAAACAGGGACAGATCAATTTTTTTTGGCGATGTCACTAGCGGCATCCTTCGCAGCACGACGGGCCGTCACAAAGCAACAGAGCTAATTGGTGATGTCCTGTCACCAGCCAGACGGCGAATCACGAAGGAAAGCGAAAAATAGGCGTCGACAAGTTTTTCGTCGTCAAACGTGTAACTTCGCTATTGCAGCAACATGCGGAAAAAATCTCGCAGCTACGTGTTCGTTGCCGGCTCGTTCACAACTGCAACAGCGGAACTAAATTTCAACCTTTCTGTAGATTCGGGGCTTTCAAGTCCATGATCTTGATCTTGGCAAGACATCTATGCCGCCTCTGATTTGACGCTCGCACTTGTTGTAGTTAGCTTACTCGTTTCAATGAGCGATAGAGTACCGGCTTTCCTTCTCCAGCGTAGCCTTGAATGACGCGGTCATGGTAATAACTGCGTCGGCACGTGCGCTGTCCAGGGAATGCAAACAAACCGTTTTACTCACGGCCATTCAAAACTATTGTGTGCCATAAGCGGCACGCACGGAAAAACATCCAGCGGCTTAGTTTTAATTTTTTTTTCAAACAAGATTTTCGTACTGCGTTTACCTTAAGAAGGTAGAGTGAAAAGTTCGAAGTCTAGAGACTATGAGCGGTGCATTTTTGTTGTCGCTTTTAGTGATACCGTAACATACCGCAAATATATTCGAAACGGTTAACCGCATGTTTGTGAAAGCAAGGCCTATTTGCGATGATCTTGCTGTCCCATCAAAGAGTTCCAGTGATTTCAATCATTCAAAAAAAAAATAAAAAATTGGCTATCACCTCTGCCGTAACGCCCGCACACCTCATTTAAGCATGTTTTCTTATAGATAAATGTATTCCATGACCAATAGCACAAATTGAGTCCTTAACGTAAGCTTGTGTGATTTAATAAGGGCTGAATTGAGAAAAATTTTCTGTCGTAAGTGTTCTTTTTTTCTTTTTTTGCGATTGGTCGCATGGCTTCGATAATGATATATCCATTACCTGGATTGGCTGAAATATTTGCTTACAAACTTGTTATCGTAAGGTGCTTTTTGAATACGGTTCAAGAAAGCTATACAAACACTAATGAGCAAAACGATGTTTTTTTGAATCAGGAAATCACATTGCTCATTATAGAAAGCGCCACTCTTGCCCTGAGAGAGCGCTCACTAAGCGACTAAACGCGCCATAATATAACACAGGTGCCGATGTGCCTTGAAGTTGCCATACTATCTGGCTGTGAAGAAAAATAATTTGAAGGCGCTTTCTAAGAACCGCATAATTATTAGCCGGTAATAATGAATTGCATTGTGTTCTTACATACCAAGAGAAGTAACGCAGCGAGTTTTATGAAATTTCATTCAGGCTATATGGACAAATTACGAACAAATGTGTTTTGAATTAGTTGCGTCATGTTTGAGTTGAGAAGCTGAGGTTTCGGCAAGAAAGTCACAAACCCGAAGTTTGATTTGCGTTTTCTCTTCTAATTTCAGCCGATGAAGGCGAATTTTTTTTTTATTGCGGAATGGGCTTGCCCTTAAGGCATAGTTTCGCTGTGTTATGTTAAATGTGTGCTGCAAGTCCTGTGTTGTATATGAACTGAAGTAGTGTTTTGTGGTATCTGTTGTCGTGTATCCAACGATCATAACTGGTCGAGGCACCGTATCGGAGACCGTCTTGTTTAAGGAGACGAGAGCGCTCCCGATGGAGTCTTGTGCATGTCCATATGAGATGGTGTGCATCTGCGTCCGTCACGGAAACAGAACAATGCGGGCACGTATCACCAAGTGGTATGGTGCACCACTTCCACGCAGAGATTACAGCCGGTGTAAGGGCCACCCCGGCCCGAAGTCTCCTAAGCAAAACTTCCTCCGCCCTAGTAAGGTGATGGGGGAGGGAGCAGACACACGGTGGGATAAGAGCACGTGCATCCTGCCGGAGAAATTTCTTACTGGCGCAAACGGAGGTGAGGGGCAGTAGAATTCTAGAGCGATCTATCAGTATAAATTGACTTCCTCTTTTACTTTATTGTCCCTTTACCGATACACATGAAAACTGCGTTATTTATTTTTAGGTTTGCCGTTTTACTTGCTCTCATGTGGTCCGTTACTGTACAAACACTTTGTTGGTTCGGTTGTATCAGCCTGAAGCTTGGGCGTGTAACGTGGGGTAGGTTGTACATATATACGTGGTTTCATCGTGGAATAAAACTCAATTGAAGGTGCGCTGTTGTCCTTTCTTCACCTGGTGTCTCTTCGCGCAATGTTGAAGATGAATACGTATGAACTTGCCCTATTTTCCTTCTTACTTAAAATTGCACTCGTATGACTATAGGTGCTGCAAATTAAAATAATTTGGAGAGACGTACGGCGAAAGCGATGGATTTTTTCTACAAGCAAAGCATCTGCCTGCTCAGCGGCAGAGACATTTTGTTATTACTCAAGCTCCTTATAATATACTGCGGACATATCGACGACAAGTCGCATCTCAGTGAAATGTGCATGGATTCTGAATGCGTCCATACGCAAACACGTTGTACTGAAAGAACAATGGTGCTGTTGTATGCGTTAGGAATAACGCGCTGGGAGGCTTTGCTTTGCATGCCTCGCCGAAACAAGAGCTCAGCGCGAAAGCGTTCGGTAGCGCAATTTATGCTGCCGTTAACCCATGGAAACATAGGGCACTAGCTGACGCACAGTAAACGTTAATTTAAGGAACTACTAGTAATGTTTAACGTAAGGGCATCTAAAACCCTAAGGCTGACTAATAACTCAGCACCTAGACGCCATCGCGTAAAGAATGCCAACCTTAAAGCCTGAGCGCTTCACCAAATACGTGGGGTAGTTTTATTTGAGGGAGGCATTAGAGTAACAACAATTTCTGATTGTTCATCTTGATAGGTAGCAATATACTATATTGCGTCACACGGGGCCTCTAAAGCTCACTGCGCAATAATAGCAGTCCTGCAAATAACCTATATATTATTGGTGCTCATATATGCGAATTTTCTGTAGTCATACAAAATGTTACTTGTCGCGCTATGCCATTTGACCTGGATAATCAAGTAAAAGCAATATCTTAATTTTAGAAGCCAAATAAGCGTAGTATAGTTCACCACTAGCCTTGTGTTCCCTTGGGTATGAATTGTGTATTCGGGTCGGGCCACATAAAATCAAATGACGACAGAACAGAAAAGGTGACTTTATTGGTTCGTAGTTATTCGCTTCGCGTTGCAGCACGTCATTGTTCCATTCACCAATGTTAGACTAGATTAAACGATTCCCAGCAATTCGCAGCTCAGCCATGGAATCTGTGAGCGAGGTCACCGGGTACTCCGAGTTCACGTTGGTATCCTCTGAAGCCCCTGCTGAGTCCATCGTAGGAGCGCACGAATCTTCGTTGGTAAACAAAGTCGACAGCAGACAGGCTAAACGCTGCAGCCAACAGGAGTGGGATGATGATGATGATGATGATCCTTCAAATATGGCGCATACCCACTACGGGGGATTGGCCAAGACCTGGAGTGCTTAACTTTTAGCTGGTATATTGTGCAAATACCACAACATGACGAATAAAATAGAATAATAAACTAATAATAATCGGGAGAAAAGTAAAACAGAGGAAAAAAAAAACTATGTAAAACTATATGTGCACTTCTACCATCAAAACAGGTAATGTTTTCCTTTTTTCTTAATGTATAGGCTTTATCATAGTTAAGAATTTTGGAATGTGAATAATCACAAACGTAGTCGTTTTGAGGCCTTGATAAATCCACATACTGCATCAAAATATGTCCCTGTGGCTGAAGCCCAATACCGAGGCACCAAAAGAAAGAATGACTTCCAATGACAATGTTAGCCCAAATTTAGAAAGCACAATTTCCAGTTGTCTTTTTTCTTACTGATGTATACTGGCGGCATTTTAAAAAATAATGGTCAATTGTTTCGATTTCAAGACAGAATGGGCACAGAGGCGATATCACCAGACCAGCCCTGTGCGAGTAAAGATTTAATGGAGGGACTCTGCAGCGTAATCTCGTAATCAGCACTTCAGCTTTTCGCGACGGACACCATTGTCTTTTCCACGGGAATTTTGGATGTCTAAATTCTGTCCACGTTGTTATTGTCTCAATGGCGTCCCTGTGTATCGCGTATGCCCGATATCTTAGCGCAGTAGGAAATTCTAATGCTGGAAGAACCGATACTACTGGTCCGTTAAGCGATGCTCTCGCTAACGAATCGGCCATCTCATTTAGATTTAACCCACTATGGCCAGGAACCCACAATAATTTTACTAGGTTTATCTTTGGCGGGACTAAAGTGAGGAACGTCTGGAGGGCAGCAGACTTAGGAGAAGCTGTTAATGTAGTGCAGACTGAAAGAGAATCTGTTAAGATCACCGCACTGACTGCATCGGACGGGAGTTTCCGCAAGGCTAAGATTATCGCTACAAGCTCAGCTACAAATACAGGGGTGTAATCTGGGAGTCTTAATGCATACGACCAGGTGAGCGACGAGGAGAAAATTCCCACCCCTGCCTTTTCCTCTATCACGGAAGCATCTGTGGCTATTATGTATTTAGTTTGTGCTTGAGCAAGGTAATCTTGCAACAAGTTGTTTAAGAGCTTGTGGCAATGAAATTTAGAATTATTGGGGAAAATATTATCGAACTCAATATTTATATTCTGATTTGATTCCGCTATTGCAATTACCTCTCTAATATTCACGTTTATGCTATCTAACTGTTTTTGTACAAAAACAATTTGGGGTGTGTGAAAGCGTGGCCAATGAGCTAAGAAGAATGAATCAGGATCTTTTATAAAGACATATTCCGATCGTCTAAACGGAACGCTGTAAAATTTTAGAAACGTTTGGACCGTTAAGATGCGGAATCGGCAGGGCAATGTTGGCAGGCGCGCTTCTTGGTACAGAACATTGTTTGCGACAAACTTAGGGAGTCCCAGACACAGACGCAAGGCTTCACGCTCTAATACAACCAGAGGCTTAATTTTATAAGCAGGGCAGCCAGAGAATAGAATACACCCAAATTCTAGAATCGGGCGCATGTACATTTTATAAATCATTAACATAGTGTCTCTACGAAGACCGTATTGTTTTTTGCTCAACCGGCGTAGTATACCTAAGGCATGCTGCGCCTTTGAAGCTACGTTTTCTATGTGCGGTCCCCAATTGAGTTTTTCGTTATAAGTAATTCCCAGATATTTGAGAGAGGTCACCTGTGGAATAACGTCATGCTTGTACACTAAAGAAATGGAAATAGGGACTGCGAATGGGAACACCATTAATGCACATTTACTAACATTTAACGTCATGCAAAGTTTGTCCAACCAGACCTCGAGCATACCCATGTTTCTTTGTAAATTTTGGTAAAGCGCCGAAATGTCACTGTCTGCCGCAAAAAAACGCAATATCATCTGCATATACATAAACTTGAACGCCCTGCCATTTGGGGATTGAGCTCATTAATACATTAAATAGTACTGGTGATAAAACTGCTCCTTGTGGAACACCTCGGGTCTGTTTAAACTTAGACGAGCAACATCCGTCCTTAAAACAATAAAATTCTCTGAACCTCAAAAATTCTGCTACCCACGCGATCATGTATTTAGGAAAGTTGTAACCCTGCAGAGTACTGAGCAAAACGGAATGTTCTACGCTGTCATATGCTTTAGCAATGTCCAGTGTCACTAAGGCTGCATGTTGTCTTCTTTTCTGAGCAAGTTGGATTCGGCTTTCTAAATCAGCATGAGCACACCAGATGGAGCAGTTAACTCTGAAACCTACTTGATTTGGATTTAGTATCAGATTGTCCGTCATCCAGGCAGTTATTCTTCCGTGCAATACTCTCTCTATCAACTTGACCATATTCGACGTTAGAGAAATAGGTCTGATGTTGTCCACGTTATACCCTAATTCTTGTTTTTTAAGTAAGGGGATTACCTTAGCTACTTTCCACTCATAGGGTACCCAAGCCTTTTTCAACGAATAGTTTATAGTGTTGAGAAGATCGCCAGGAGACACATTAAATAAGATTTTTATCATCGATACCGTTATGCCATCAGGACCAGGAGCTGAAGAGGGTAATAATCTGATCACTTGATCTAACTCAGATAATGAGATTTCAGTAAAGTCAGTCGCTGGGGCTGGCTTTTCCAGCACTTTAGATATGGACGATGTGAATCTACCTGCCAGCCCAACAGCAATCTGTTCTAGCGATTTAGTCATTTCATCTGGTGACAGCCTTACGTAATCTGTATTAACTGGTGTTGGTAGGATTTTACGAGACCTGAGATATCTAAACAAGGATTTCTTGTTTTTAGGACTCGAAAGGAATTCAAAATGTCTTTTATCATACTCTTCTTTAGCTATAGCGACTGTGCGCTTAAATGTAGCGGAGAAAAATTTGTAATCTACCCAGTTTTGAGGGGACTGGTTATACATAAGCTTCTTCCATGCTGCCTGACGTCTTCGGTGATCCCGAGTACAGTCTGCAGTCCACCAAGGGCTGTACGAAGGAGTCTGCGCTGATGCAACCTTAAACTCGGCGTTTTTGTGTGTTCTTTTAATTACAGCACTTAGTTTCATGGCTTTGTTGTCCTCATCATCATAATCAGATGTCAAAGCTGATTTTAAATCCTTTTTAAATTTTGTATAATTGACAAATACTCGAACCTGTATACCTTCAATCTTTACTGGGCAAGTAATATCAAACATGATTGGGAAGTGGTCACTATTTGTGGCACAGTCCAAAGCACTCCACGCACTACTAGAAATTGACGAACTAATAAAGCTTAAGTCCAAGGCAGAGCGGAACCGATCACGGATAAATGTAGGCGTTCTGGAATTAAGACACCTAAGATTGTTGTCATTTGTCCACTCCCACAAACGTTTACCGCATTGGTCAGTTTTAAAACCCCAACACGTATGGTGTGAGTTGAAATCTCCAACAACTATTTTGTCTTTGCACCATCAAGGCAGAGCTAAGTCCAAGCTTCTAGTGGTTTGCACACCTGTAGGAAAATATACATTAACTAATGAAAAGGGCGGGCAACCAGGTAGAGTTACATCTAAAGCAAATATCTCACTGTCTGGGCACATGTGTTTATATGATATTTTTGCTTTTATACTTAGTCCATGCTTTATAAAAAATGCTAAACCGCCACCTTTAGATGGGCGGTCCAATCGAAACGATCGATAGCTATTTAAATGAAAAGATTGATGCCCTGAAAGCCAGGTTTCCTGTAGTGCTATAATATTTGGACTGAATTTTGATGATAAGTACAATAGATCAGTTACCGCGGAGTGAATAGATCGACAATTCCAATGAATAATCTTGAGGGACGCTATGGTTTCGCAAGAATAGCCTCAGCAACTGCCTTGCTTAGGATACTTTCCTTCAGGAAATTGCTCTTAGATAGATTGTCCTTGAGTTGTTTTTTGGATTTGAAAGGAATAGCCAAAGGTGCTTTTTTTTACAACGGTGATCGAGTACGCTTTAAAGATCGGGGATCCAGCTCCATGTTATCAGACTCCTGCACCTCATCGATGTTGCCATCGTTTTGAATCTGATTGGCACTGGCAACATGGTCTGCAGATTGAGCATCCTGGGACGATACAGGGGACGTCGCTTCCTCTGATAATTGTGAGCGCTCATTATTTTGAGGCGTCAGAGTAATAGGCGCTGATGTGCCAAAAATCTGTGCCATCTGGTTGCTAAATATCTGTATCAAGGACTCGCATAAGGTTCCAGCTAGGCGTTCCATAGCCTTTTCCATTGCCCTTTCGACCACATCAGCAATGGTGAGAGAAAGAGAGGCTTCCATTGAAGTTGCGTGGCGGCTAGCAGCTCCGGCGTAACCCTGCGATCTAGATTGAATTTCATTTATGGCGTCTTTACGCGAACAACGTTTTTGTTCCACAATTTCAAGAATTTGCAATTCTCGAGCTTTAGCAGAGCAATTCGCATCATCAGCCGAATGTCCTTCATTACAGAGGCAGCACTTTACTTCTGAGCTTTTGCACTCACTAGAGTTATGGCCTTCTCCGCACACTCTGCACCTAGGAGAGGACCTACATCCTCTCAATGTGTGTCCATATCGCCAGCACTTCACGCATTGTAGAGGGCGAGGAGACAGCGTGTCTACTCTATAAATTAAAGGCCATGCCTTGATTTCCTTCGGCAGAATGGACCCAGCAAACGTGACTATCACCGATTCCGTCGGAACCTTAGTCCTGTCAACTATCCGTCCACACCGATAAACAGAAATAGCACCTGCCGGAGAAAATAAGTCGAGTACCTCTGGTGGTGTCAAGTTAACATCAACTCCGCGGACAATTCCTTTAACGCAGGCCAAGTGGGGGGGAATGAAAGCGCTCACCGGACAAGATGCGAATGCTGAGCACTTAAGGAGGTCCTGAACACAGGGCTGGTCTGAGGAAAAACAGACGATACCTCCTCTGCCAAACTGGCGGACTTCCGTGATGTTCTGGTAATGGGCTGTCACCGTGCGAAGTTCCGCCTGAATCGTTTTCGGATTCTTCATCCGGATGATGCCATCGGTAGTCGGGACTAGGGCCACTGGGACTGATGTGATGCCGTTGCGCAAAAATATGTCCACAGGTAAATCCTGCGGAGAAACAGAAGCAGACCAGCCCCTGGCCCTGGAGAGGAAAACGGCATCGATCTGCTTTGATCAGGACAAAGTGCACTTAATGACGATCAGTAACACTAGAAATACGAGCTACAATTCACAAAAAAAAGAAACTCAGCAACTACTCAGGTCTAGGCCAGAACCCGGGGAGCAGGCGAACACAACCAGCCGTGGCGAAGGATATGTGGCTTCTCTTCTCTGCTTCTTCTACGTCTTCGTCTTTGGAGACAAAAAAAAAAAAAAGGTGAACATGGAAGACACTGAGCATCCAAAAAGAGAGTTCATTAGCAGATATGTCGAAATAATATGCGTTTCAGGTCGCTTGTTAAAATGGCAGTGTGTGGATCCCACGAGATCCTTGTTCATTTGTTTATTAACAGAAGACAGCCTACAACGACATAAAGCCATTACTGAGGAATAAAGGGGTTAGAAAGGGGGGGGGCGGCATGAACGAAACTTACATCACAAGAAAGCAGCAAAGAATTTTAACAGGGGTACTGTGGTACATGGAAAAAGGAAACTCACTACAATTTTGTAAAACAAAATGCACACACATGCATTAGGTTTACTCAAGCGGCATGCAGAAATTTACAGATTTTTTCATGAAAGCAGGAATAGATTGTCTACAGTATACTTATGAAACGGATAACTGGCTGATAAATATCTCACTAACAGGACGCACCCACGCGAGCTGATATACTTGATTTCGGTACATATGTCACGATTGCGAAGACCAGAATTTCTTTAAAAATCAACAGGTGCTATTAATATTACATTCGCTGTCATCTCTCTGCCAGCCAGTGAAGCTTAAAGTAACGGTTCGACTCCTGCTATGTTACAGCTTTTATTTTTATCACCCTCAGGATGCTGCATTAAAGCGAATATAGACCCTTCGTAGGCGGCTGAAAATCGACGCTCTCTCCATATTAGGAAGGGCCCTGGTTCTAGTCCAGCCATGGCAGGGAATCGATCGTCCAATCATAGCGCCTACTCGACTCTCCAAAGGCATCCTTCAATCCAGCAAAATTTTGACTTGGGCTAGTTGGTTCATACTCTTCAAATTCTAGCGCGACCAAGACGAAGACCCTACTGACGCGGAAGTAGAATTGCTGACGCGGAAGTAGAATTTTTAGATGGTTATGCCTAGCCTTGTTGTTTCACCCTCACCCGTTGTCACGTTTTTTTTTTTTGTCATTCCTTCATTCCTTTTCTTAGTTTTTACGATTCGACGCTGAGTTATTGCTCTAGTTTTTATTCGTTTCATCCTCACGAGCTTTGCGTGTTCATTGTTGGTTATCAGTTTCATCTTCGACTTGTGTTGTTATCCTTAGGATTTTGTTGCTGTTTTGTTTCCTTGGCTGATTTCGTTCTGAAGGCTTGCGTTGAAATTTTTTCCCCCAGAGATGAACCGCCTTGTCATGCCTGAGTGTGTACCTTGAGGGAGTGCACAGGCGCAGGTTTTATCTTGCCTGTATGCTTTACATCTCTTTGGTTTTTAGGGGCGAAGCTCCTTAGGGCGTGGGTCTGTACATCCCATGGTGTTCGTTGGTGATGTACGTAGCCACGTCTACTTTTATAAAAAAAAATTCCGAAAGTTGTGTCCTCTGCCTGGATTCGAACCCAGGCTCTCGGCGTGGCAGTCGAGCGTTCTACCACTGAGCTACGCCTGTTTTTTTTTTTCTTTCATACATGGTATTTATTAAAGTGCGCTAAGAAATTCGCAAATTGCATAAGGCGCTGTTGCAGTGACCCAGCGACAATAATCGCACAAGCAATCCAAATGACAATGTCAGCCTAAAATACACATTCACTGACGGGATGCACATAAGTGTTTTTTAGGGAGAGTTCAAGATGTGTTGCACAGCATGGCTGGTAGGGATGAGCACTTCACCAAGATGGGGTACCATTCAGGCCTGACTGAGCTACGCCTGTGGTTGAAAAATTATAGCTAAAAGACCTAAACAGGTATAATGTCTCCCGCGGAATCGCATTAACAAACGTAATGTTACGTTGAAAAATAGTAATACACCGCTACACGACGCGAAAATGGATTGTATAACGACGTCGAGGCATCATTTGAAAGAACACAGAGCTGCGTGCTTTGTAGCTTTGAACCCATTACGGAGGCACTGGTAATTATGGCGTAGTGGGTACTTCCCTACTTGGCAAAATGATAAGTTATGGCGCAGGAGATACCTACCACTTCTACTTGCACTAGTTTCCTGAAGCGTTTAAAGTGGCCTCTAAGAAAGTAGCTCCTCCTGCTTACGCTGTCACTGTCCTGCAGTTCCGCGCAGGCCCGGCTCTAGCACAGCATATCCCCCTTAAACGCGAGATCCCAGCGTACGAATACAGTGTTTCTCACGCCTTTACATGATGATCGACTGGGCGATTTACGCGAAAGATTCACGGTTTACCGATGATTCCCTCCGGAGCTTCGCCCACTCATCATCATTCACCCCGTGGATATGCTGCGATTTTTTTTCTGTGTGTGTGTTTGTTGGACTGCTTGGCGTGATGTGGCAAGAATTTGCATAAAAAGGACTGGTGAAGTGCAAATAAATCTAGTTGTAAGTCGGCGCTCGTCTGTGTGATTCATGTGTCTCCTGTCTTCGTCCTGGTCGCGCTGCAATTTGAAGATCCTTCAATCACCGTTCACAGCGAAGCTACGGCTTCTTTTGTGGTGCCGCAGCCTGTGATCGATCTTTTAATTACCTTTACTTATCACTGTCGGTAACTAAGGCTGGTTAATTCCACTCGATCACCTCAACTATACAAAACCCCTTGACTGAAACAAAACTGGGATGCATTTAAGGGTTGCATCACATTCAAAACTTTTCTGGTTTTCGTTTCATGGTTCTTGTTATGTTGGGTTTGTTGTTGGAGCGCGTGAGACAAAGGACCAGCACAGTGAAGAGGAGAAGTAAAACTGTCTTTATTCGGAATATACTGATTCAGGACGCGTTACATAGGTGGCGCTAGCTGCTCGTTTAGTTCAAGACGACGTACAGATGTCGCAAGAATAGGAAGCGAGGCCTATTGCGCGCATATATAACACGCCACTCTTTTTAAAGAGGATCGGCATTCCAGGTTAGAAGAACACTAGAGAAATGATTATGCTGTTAGATAAAGCCAATTCAACCGATGTCGCTGGATATAAGGGTTATAAGCGGTATTAACCTCTACCGTGAGGTTACTCTTTACGCGAAGTCGCTTCTTAAGCTGGGATATTGTGCAGGAGGCTTGATTCTTCTTCCGGGGCACGTAGTTGGAGGTGGGCGAGGCCGTTCTTCAACTTGTGTTGTAGCCGCTACTGGGGGGCTAGATTCAGCTATGTCGTAGTCCTCCGGCGAAGCCTCTGTATCAGTCTTCTGTGCGGTTCTTGGTTGAAGATGGATGCAATTTCTGACGGTGTCAGTATTTACTGTGTATCTTCGAGGTTCTGGACCGACATTCACCTCCGTGGCTTTTTGCAATTTTTCATTGAGGTCAATACACACTGGCTGACCAGGAATTCGTACCAGGAGATTTCCTCTGTTGCAATCACCATGTTTGTGCTGGTCTTTTGCCTTTGGAAGCGCATGAGACAAGGGACCAGCCTAGTCGAGAGCAGACGTGGAACTATCTTTATTCGGAATGTAATGATTCAGGAGGCGTTACTTAGGTGGCGCTAGCTGTTCGTTTAGTTCACGGATGACGTGCAGATGTCAGGAGAATAGGAAGCGAGGTCTATTGCGCGCATCTATGACAGTTCTGAGAGGCCAACCTTAGCACGATGCACTCATGGCTAGTGCCACAGTAATGTCCGAATATGGTAGATTTGCGCATTTCAGAAACGTCATGTGCAGCAGAACAGTGCTCAGGCTAAGGTGGTGTCGCCAGAACACATAAACATACTTAACTTTCTTTCTTTCTTTCTTTCTTTCTTTCTTTCTTTCTTTCTTTCTTTCTTTCTTTCTTTCTTTCTTTCTTTCTTTCTTTAAATCATTAACAACCAGTTAGGGTCGCCATGGTTCGTAAACGCATAGCAAGTTACTCTAATTTGCGCGTTCCTCCAGGACGCGGTACCATATGGAAATATTGGGCGCAAGACTATCTGATACGCATGGTAGCGACACGTTCTGTAAACTTGGCCGTAGAATTACTAACGTTTGCGTTTCTTTGATGAATGTCCTAACTGTAACACTGAACAGTTCACCCTTCTTCGATACACTCACTTACCAAAAAGTTCTTGCTTACATTTGGATATCTTGTAATGAGTGTTGGCAAGAAAACCTTTGCGCATCTTATAACGCAGCGTAAGACCCAACAAAAAAACGTTCGCCGCCGCTTTTGATATCCATTCATGGCGATAGCTTGGCATTCATGGCGATAGCTTCGTCGCTGTGAATGGATATCATGATATCCATTCATGATATTCATTCATGGCCAGCTGGTATAAATTCATGGCGACAAGTCGCTATGAACTTATACCAACTGGCCCCGTTATCCATCCTTCTACTTTTGATATCCTGATAGCGCATCAAAATGGAAGTTTCTTCAAGCTGTGCAGCGAACACTTCTGATGTCATGGGAAACAGACATGGGGAACCAAAACCCGTAGTTTGCACATGCTAACTGATGAAGCATTGGATCCGAAAGTGTGTGTATGAGAATACAAAGTGACTCATTTGTCTGAGTCGGAGCCTTCATTTCAGACATGCATAGAAAAATACATGACTGAGGAGAAAAGGAAAAACGGCACGTGGGTCTTGGTTCACCACATTACTAAACGTACGTGCCACCGAAATTTCAGCTCCACTGGCGTGAAACCTGGGGTGGTGCGAAGCATGGACCGGTGTTTCCCAGTGAAATGCGTCAAGCGCTTCTAATGGGAAGTGAGAGACAGGAGGCAGTTTTGTTTCAACTATATACAGAGGCTAGGGTCAGCTTGCCTGCGCTGCCGAGCGGCCACTGCTTGCTGGGCACGCACAGCTTTATTGGCCCTGCTTCGGCGTTGTCTCTCGCGTGCGACAGCGCGTTTGCGCTCCTTGTGAGGTGCGATTTCAGCGTTCAGCATGGAAAGAACGGCAAGAACTTTCCCAGAGCCAAAGCGCGTAGTTCGCTTGATTCGTTCTCTCTCGCCACACTGCGCCAGAGAGACACCGGTGGCCCGCTGCTGCTGAGGCGATCGCACCCTCTGTTGCGCTGAACTGGCGTTTTCAAACCACAAATTCACACACACTATCTGACTGCACTGCCTCCGTGATGGGCCCACCGTGACTAATGCATCAACACACACCGAGAAGCACAGCCCCTTAGGTGCTCCGCACCTAAAAACAAACTTATCTGTATTCAAAACAATCGAGCTGTTGAACTCTCGAAAGGCGGATTACCAGCGTAGCCGAGCCCACGACACAGAATTCTCGTTTCGGAGGCCAGTTTAGTACCAACCATGAGACTGTCAAAGCTCGGGCCAACGTTCGACACACATAACTGCGCACAACGGCACCATCAACGCAACGCATAGCTTGCAAGCGCGAACTCCGTTGCCGATGGAGAGGAATGGACACACTAGCGCTAGAGCGTACAGCGGTAGAGCCAGTTGCACCCCACGTCTTCACCACAAAAAAAAAAAAAAAATCACAGCATATCCACGGAGTGAATGATGATGAGTGGGCGATGCTCCGGATGTTCATCGTAGATCGTGCCGAGTTCCGGATTAATTTAGTGAACGCGCACGCTACGAATCCTTATGGTTCAACTACGCACAAGTGAAATCTCCCACCGGCACTTCATTGCAAGTCAAGATCCAGTGCATATATATATATATATATATATATATATATATATATATATATATATATATATATATGGGTGGCCGGTGAACGGTTCTCCAGCGCGAGCAGTCGGTATTTTTCAATCAAGAAACTCGCTAGAAGACGCTGCCTGCGCCAACGTTGTCTCTCGCGGGTGAGGGCGCGTTCTCCTTCTTTGCGAGCTTGTAGAGAGTTCATCGATCAAGAAAGAGCGTTTCCATAGTCAACGTGCGCCTTTCGCTCTCTCTCTCTCACAAGACAGCAGATGGAAGAGTGAGAGAGCTCGCGCGCCGGGAAGCATGCGCCGAGGGCCAGCGCGAGCCTCCCGGCGGCGCGAGGTGGCTACATACATACATACATACTACTATATACTACTACTACAGTGGAGGGAACGACCCACACCCTAAGGAGCTTCGCCCCTAATATTGTCGTATTCCCCTCCCCGATAAAGCTGTCGTGATCTCGCCGCAGCGACCAGTTGTCGCAGGCTCATGCCGCCTTCAGGCCAGCAGTCCACGGGGCAGGAGGGAAGAGTACGAGAACAGTGGGGAGTGAGAAATATTTACAATGTTTATTTACATGTTGGCAGCTGAATGCCGAATCTGAATGCCGAATCCTAATTCCTCTGCGTTCTCCAGATGGCTAAATAGTCCGCGTCGTCCTGTGAAGTCTTCTAGGGAGGACACAGTTGACGTTTCTCCTCCAAAGCCATATCGAAGGTTCGAAAGCAGAGAAGGTGTTGCATCGCCCCTTTAATTACAAAGGTCGCCGAGGCAATCCTTGTCGCAGCCGGACCGTACGATGGCCGCAGGGACCTTTTCGGTGAACATCAGTCGCCACCCCCTGGTGAGGTAACGTTTACGTCGTTACCGGCACTGGGCTCGTTTCCTGTGTTCGGCAGGTCTGTCGCCTCGTATATGGCTTTTCTGTCATGACACCTGCGTTAACGAGTTTTTGATGCCCCGGTCGCAACAAAGCCCCTTCCCAATTTTTTCTTGTTGCCACCATAAGGACGCTCCTTCTGGCTAGGCAGTGGAGCTGTGCCGCCAAGTTGGGCAGCCTGAAGACAATTTTTCCCACTCAGACCCTACAATATCCTCGATGTTAGCGATTTAAATATTTTTAAAATTGTCTTAAGTGCATATGCGCATTTATTTCCTCCTCAACGAATGTGTGAATTTGTTAGTATGTTGTTCGTGGTCTGATAATGTCTGTAGAGAGAGCTCGAATAGGCGGTCCAGTAACTACGACGTACTCCGGCATTGCACGAGATCGGGTACTAAATTTAGGGCTGCGCTTTCCGCATTCATATTTAAGTGTCAGGGAAAAAAATACATCAACGCCCGCTCCACTGCTTATGAACATCAGCTGGTTAGTTTCAAGCTGGAATGTAACGCGATGGTTTCCGTATACTTGGACCAAATTTTGCAGTTCCATCACAGTATAACTGCATGAAAAACGAAGTGCCCAATTACTTAAGCAAGTACAGGGTTGTGAGCTGAAGCACTTAAATGAAATATCCGTTAAAAAATCAGTACGACACTGCTATTAGGTGAATCCAAACTGCAAGGCGAGAAGAGCGGGTGTGAGCGCCTATGGAAGGTTCGCATTGTGAGGAAGTACAAGAAGTGCAGGAGAATATATACACAGGAGAATACATAAGAATACATACCTAGCGAATGCTGATATATGATGTAACTGGTTTTATACAGGCTGCCGGACAATAAAAAGTTGCCAGCCGTTAAGTTGCGATCGTTACGATCATAAGCAAATCCAAGATTCCAAAAAATACCGGGCATTCCAAACAGCGAAACTACCTTCCGCTGCGAATAAAAAACTATGTTGTGCAGACGCCTGCAAAGTACACATGACATTGGCCGATTCGGAAGAGCCGAATATAACGTGGTGGGAATGCTCGAGCTGTATAACAGGCAATGGGATACGGTGTGTTTTGGAAAGTATGCGCCTACTCCGAAAGTACGGCTCCATTACCTTAAAAAAAGAACAAGACCTCGTGTATATCAATGTGAGTTCCCTACCCAAGACTACCTTAAACTTGCATAGGCATCTCAATTTCAGGAGTCTGTTGCAAGCTGCGAACAACAAGCATAAAGCGTGTTTTCCATCACTTACTTGGTTTCCTTGCATTTGACGTACGCAGATGCTTTCACGTTGTGAGGGCCGACGACGGTTCTATATGTCCATCTGGGCGCAACGCGTGTCGAAGCGTCCTTCGGCGCTTGCGAGTTTCATCAGGCTTGTCCGGGAAGCCACACTGGTGTTGCGCCTTCTGCCAAGCTACTCGCGTTCCACGAAGCCCACGCATTTATGTGCCTTCTTGACGCAGCCGTCGTAGCTTATTGAACGATTCATCATACAGGTTAGAAGATCGCTCTAGAGACGTCACATTGTGACATTTGCAGTGCAGTAGGCCCGAGGATTAATGGTAAAGTAAGTCGTTTATGAACATGTGCATCAATCCATAATAAATTCTGCCGCTAATATTATTGTAGACCCCACAGGAAGTATGGCGCCGCTCGCCATGTTCACTTTACCAGAAGAACATTTTATTTAATCACTCAAGATGCAGTGCGCTGTAGCGAAATATTCAGAATGAAGTCCCAAAGCTGCAGCAGAACCTGCGTTACTAAGAAAAAAATAGATCAGACCAACTTGCTAACGAACATTTAACAGCTAATAACACATGACCCTATTTAAGAGAACTGAAGCGAATCCGGTTAATGCTAGTACAAGTGCAGCACAGCGGTAGTTTTACTGTCATGCATTGACACCGCTTATTCAAAAGATACAAAATGGGATAGAATAAGTAGAACATCATGGAGAGAGAGAGAGAGAGAGAGAGAGAGCTCTTTATTGAAAGGCAGAGAATTTAGCCGGCGTTGATATATCGCTGACATGCTACTCTGCGTGGGGGGGGGAGTT
>JABSTT010003882.1:0-25235 GCA_013339685.2 Hyalomma asiaticum | reverse complement strand
GGGGATGTACAGACCCACGCCCTAAGGAGCTTCGCCCCTAAAAACGGTAGAAGCAAATTCCAGTTTTTGTGGTCTGCTGCTATGAACATGGCAAGCATGTTGGTAAATGTACTGTTAGTACACTCTGTGAGCTCATTTGTTTGCGAGTGGCAGGGAGTGGAATGTCTAAATGTACAAGCGCATAAGCGCAGTAGCTCCTCCACTGCTTCCGTAACAGACTAACGTCCACGATAGCTGATTATGGCTCGAGGTGGTTCGTGCCTAAGAGCAATTTGAATGCAGCAAGAAAAGGGAGACAGCGGCAGCCCGGCAGAGGGGATGGCGGCCGCTTTGCATTACAGGGTGAGATGCCCACCGCCTAGGACTATCCTACGATTTCCTGCGCTCGATGGTGGGAAAGGACCTAGCAGGTCAATGCCAACGTGCTCAAATACTTGCATGCAAATGAGAGAGGTTGGAGATGACCGGAGGGAGTTTTTGTGGGATGCTTATAAGGCGACAAGTGGACGCAGCTGGTGACGTACTCTTTGATGGTTCGGCGCATTGTCGGCCAATAAAAACGTTCCTTGGCCCCTCACGGTACTTGTAGATTGTGATGTCCTGACGTAGGGTCATCGTGCACGGCTAGAAGGAGAGAAATGCGAAGGCCTTAACGTAAGCACTAGCAGGATGTGTGCACGAGTTGCTTTGCAGTGCCATACAAATGCCCTTCCCTTTCTGCCCATTGAAAAATGTGTGATGTTTACTGCGCCCTTGTCAAGCAAATGGGCTTTAGTTGCTGGTCACCATATATCGCTCAATGCAGCGTCTTTGGTTGAGGGACGAGTGCATATACATGACCTCAAAAAAATTATTTAAGGCGTTTACAGAGCAATGCCTCGTTGAAACCTTGCTCGTGCTTAGCGGATGTTTCATGATGTATCATGCGTTTTATTTTAACATAAACACTGCGTTCGGATATTTAGCTTGGCTGCGGCGTTTGTTGTAAAAAAAAAGCGACATTCGCTATCTCTTTCTTCAGACCGCCTGCTGACACTTGATCTTCCCAAATACTTTTTCCATTGTACTACGTTTACCAGGACACCCAAATAAAAATTGTTATCGGCCGTGTGTATAACTTTCCAAAAGGTCAGCCTTTTGAATTTACAATTTCACTCGTGCAGAAAACCATGAAAAATATCCTTTTAATTGTATAATTCAATATTCTCTGCCCTGACATGACTGCTTTAGGTTGCGATAGAAGCAAGTTTAACACCCACACCGCATAAGAGTATTTGGAAATAAAATAGAGTGGAATGGCCCAGAGTGAACGAAACAATAAGCTCTCATAAAATTGTGGAAAAATATGGCGGCGAAACCAAGCAGCAGCTCTGCCGTTTCCTTTAGCTTTGAACGTCAGCAAAAAGTCAAAAATTGTTTCAGCCACATCTATGATTTTCCGAAAGATGCTTGTTGATGTGTCATGGAATGAAATAGTAAGTTCCCTGCGATGGAATTTTTGTGTTTGTCATCTGCGATAACCAACATGCATGAAGTGTTCTATGGGGAGGATTCCTGCTTCCTGAGATGAAATTCAACATGAAAGGACTATTTTACAAGAAGCGTCTCGCTCAATGGTTGAATGTTAAAGAAAGTGTGCTTGGTTTCCATGAATAAAAATTGCATGAGGGTTGTGCTCAATTACACGGAGCTTGAAGCACACGAAGCTGGCCGACCCTCATGTCTTGCATAGCCATGCTTGCAGCCTAAGTAAAAACTGGTCATGTGCAGAACCAAGGCAGCGACAAGATATTTCTCAGATTTCTCAGTTACTGATCGATCATCCATGCGCTCTCGATCGGCTATCGCATGGTATAGACAGCACTATCGCCGACGAAGCTACCGATACGTCGTTCCCAAGATTTATTGACTATTGGTGTGTCATCGATTAACTATTCATCTGCTATCACGTGGTATCGACAAGACGCAAGGATATTGTAGGCACGACCAAGTGTTCCCGGATATTTACAAGATTTATTGATTACGTATCGATCGGCTATCACGCAGTATGTAGATGCAGCAGGACTAACCTAGAAACTGCCAAGTCATTCGCGGCGCTCTCTAAGATTTATCGAATATTGATGGATAATCGATTAGTTGTGGATTTGCTATCAACGGGATATGGCATGATGTCTACTTGCTAGGGCTTTCCTAGGCACCACCAGGTCATTGCCGCCACTGCCTAATATATTTTTATTATTTATCGATTATCGATTAGCTTCAGTCGGTTATCGATCGGCTATCAGATGCTATCCACAAGAAGGATAAGCTTATCTGATACCAGGCTATGGCTATCTGATATCAAGCAGGCCAAGTGCCATGCGTGGAGTGCCTTGCTATTCGCCGGCAATATAAACATATTAACATATTGCCGACAATATACATCTGTGCCTTCGAAAACTGTGAGCTTTCCCTTTCGATGAAGGTGCATGCCCTGTGACATAACACATAGGCTGCTTGGACGAGGCCAGTTTTGTTGCAAGAACCAGCACGTGAACTTGTCCGTTCAAATCCAGAACAATGTGCACCGTAAACTGCGACACATCACTGACGACACCACCACCGAGGCGCACATTAAGCTGTGTTGTCTCGCCAAGTTCACCTATAAGAGCACATTCTTTACTTCACCGACATGCGTTGGGGCTTCACTGCCACATATCCATGTTTGAAAGCCTGTTTGGAGAAATGACCGCATCTCTGTTTGATTTGCTGTAAATAATATGAAAAGGCGATAGTCTTCCGCCTCCCCTGATACGTACCACTTCCTGACCCCTCCCCTCCCACCACTCGCCTTCTGTCGCTTACTCCTTTTATGATGAATGGAGTGGAGGTTTTGCTGAATTCATTTCTACTTTTCTGCGTTCGTCCTGCGCTCGTGCCGCCTGTTGGGACCTTTTATTACAGTTGGCTTACAGCTGCCTACGCTACTTCAATCGGCTTGCTTTTAGCGCGTAGCGTCTCTTCGACACCAATTATTAATGCGTTGGTTTTTCATTTACTAACGCAAAAACCAGAACAATGTTCATTCCTAATTAAATTAACACTATGATTAACAGTCACGTACGGTCTGTTTCACACTTAGGCGAAATCTCGGAATGCCTTGCAACGTGACGCGGCCATGATACAATGAGTACGGGAGTCAGCCAGCTGCGGCGCTTTGCGCAGGCGCCGGCGCTCGATGCGCGCAGCCTTGAACCGCGTCGTCTCTTAAGGCAGCGTGCGCTGGATGTATTGTTGGGAAGCGTGCTACTATGTGCGGCCGCGTGCTGATTTCATCGTTACTGTGGTTAGCCAATATTCTTCACTAAAGGTTGTGCGGCGCCATCCTTTGGGCCTGGGTTGGCAAGAAAGAAGTTGTGCAAAGCTAATTTGACAATACACTTGGTTTGTGCTGCCGAAGGACCAGGGTACGGAACGGGTGCACGTATGCTTCGTCACAACAACTGCTACCGTAATGCGCAGCTACAATAAACGCTACACCAATTTACTCACAGTTGCTTTGAGTAATCAACCTTAAGGTTGCTTACTCAAAGGAACCCCGGAGTTTTATAGGACTATGTTCCTATTCTCGCCGGTTCGTCCGCAATTTTGCATCCATAATAGCGCCTCTGACAAAGTCACGTGCGCCTACAACACCGCCACCCAGTCTACAACAGGCTTCTCTCCCTTCTTTCTTCTTTACGGCCGTGAACCTTCGTCATTTATGGACACTATTCTTCTGTATCACCCGGACGCGTCAGAATCCACGCCTCTATCGGAAGTCGCCACGTATGCCGAGGACTGCCGACAGCTTGCTCGTTCCTTTACCGCTCAATACCAAGTGCGACAGAAGGACCGTCATGAGCAAAACCTGCCTTCACGGTCATATTCGCCAGGAGCATTAGTGTGGCTTCGCATTCCCTCGTCCGCTCCTGGCCTTTCCGCGAAGCTACTGCCCTAGTATCACGGCCCTTACCGTGTCCTACTTCAAGCATCTCCGGTCAAATATATTATTGAGCCTGTCGACCCATCCACAGACCGCCGCCATCGGGGCCGCGAAAGTGTTCATGTCGACCGCCTGAAGCCGCACTATGACCCGCCAGTTGTACCTGTTCCTTAGGTCGCCAGGATGGCTCCTCTTCAGCGGGGGAGTAATTGTAACATAAATAGGGCGCAGATAGGAGAGCCAGCAAAAAGACGAAGACGAGGACAGTTGTTGGTGCTCGAGCTTGCTTCGCCTGGAAGGCTGGTCGATTCACCTTTGCTATCTGCATTTTACACCTCACTGGTTCAACGCTAAACGCGTTCTTTCAGCTAGAATATACATTGGCGCGCAATTCTAAAGAACCTAGTGTTTCTTAAGCTGCGCTAAAAATGCGACGCTATGCACGAAAAAGGCCTCCGCCGACAATCTGGTGCTGCCACCTGGCAGTTGGCCACGGACTCTGCACAATTCATGTTTCCATACGGCGCTGCCAAATGGCGTCCATATCTCACGCAGCGTAGAAGTATAGTGCCTAGAACGTCAGAAGATTTCGACATTTGCAGAGAAGGCACATACGCTGCCAGTTTTTTTTTTACCTCAAATACATCTTCGGGTTTCTTGGCACTGTATAATGTTGACGTGTACGAACCGTGCCACGAGAACGACCTCGTTAGGTTTTGGCCGGCCGGTGGAATCGATGTTGGACGAGCGGTTTGGTCGAGTAACAGACAGACAGACAGATAGACGGACAGAGAGACATACAGGCAGACAGACACAGACAGACAGACAGAAGCGTTTTGCGGATTTAGGTTGCCCACGAAAGGCTATCGTCTTTAAAAGAGGAAGCTAGCACTGTTCATATTGTAGTTCTTTGTTTGGAAGAGAATTTCTCGGGGTAAATATAGCAGTTGTCTAGGTTGACTGGCTTTGGCTCTTCTAGTTCTCTTAGTGTATGATGTCTGGTAGCTTCGTACGAAAATCCAGCGACGAAGTCAAGCTAACACAAATGTTCTCAAAGTTGCTTTCACTTGTGAAAACTAATGCACGGGAATACACATTGCGAGCCAAACATAAGCCGTCCGACATAGAAGTGTGAGTTCCTTAGGACGTATTTGTTCGTTTAGTTTGCTATCGCTCCAAGTCGCCCACGGATCCAGGGAATGAGGCGTGAACGGCTACCGCCCATTTTGGAGGCCCTCAGGAAATGCGCCTTCGCTCGCTTATACGCGGCGAAAGGCAGTATATTCAGACATACACTTGTTGGTTTTTGCCTAAAAGCCGCGTATCTCTCATAAACTTCGTGTCAGGCTTGTGGTTGAGCTAAATTATCAATTTTTCACAGTTGCGTTCGCTGTTCCCAAGTTTTTTATTATTAATGTTATAGAAAGTATAGGACAGTCACGAGGGGTTTTCGCCGTTGCCGCCGCCCTTACGTCCCATGTATATTCCAAGTTCATAACAAACCCCCGCGCAAAATGTAAGAACACGCGAGTGGGAACGATTAACACGAGTGAAGCAGAGGTGCAACGAGCACGAGTGAAACGAGCGCGGCTCATCTCCGTCGCTCGGAGATGGGCCGGGTAGCCATGAGCTGGTGGCTTCTACGTGCTGCGCTCTGAATGCGAACACACTCCGAATAGTGTCCCTGAAGTAGCCTTATTCTCTTACACCAGCATTTCTTAGACTTACGTGAGATCGTATCCAAAAGTGTGAGCTGCCAGCCTTACTTCGTATAACTTTACAATATTTTGCTATCACATTCACTGCTTCGCCCTCTCGGTGAAAATATATTTTTTTTTAACTTTACGCATGTCCCGAATCGCAGGAAGAGTTCGGCCGACTTGCTCGAATAGTTGGAAATACAAACGGAGAGCCGCTGGACGTGGGTGGCTGCCTGATGGAGAGCGCACTCAACATCATCGTTTCGTTCTTCTACGGCACCGACTTGGCGCACGATCACACGACAAGCCGAGAACTCCGACGAGGCACCAATCGAGTGTGTGCCCTGTTCGGTTCGGGGTTCCAAGCCAAATTCTTGCCAAATGCGCTGCGTCGCCTGCTCACGTGGCTTCCTTTTACTCAAGATCATCGATTTGAAGATGCAATGGTGAAGCTTGACGCAATTAACAAGTAGGTACAATTAGACAAATCGGTGATGACTCAAGTGTTCTGATAGTTTAGGAAACGTACAGTGTTATGCCCAAACCTAAACGTTACCAGAACTTTTGGCGTATCAGAAATGGTCCAGAGACAAGAGAAGGCACATGCTTTGGAAGATATGTGTACTTTATCCACGGCTAAACTGGCCTTCCAAAAAAACAATAAAATTCGAATAAAACAGGCTGCAGTGCAACATGACAGAGTGTTCCCAACGCGAATAAACGCGTTTGCAGCCCCTATTCACTGTGTGCAATTTGTTTATGATGTTATCTTGCCAAGAGGGCAACTTTCGGAGTGCAAACACGAATATGAAAAATCAGGTTGAAGAGTATACAAATCAACACAAGAGAACCTAAGCTAACGTAGCGTCGTCTCGGAAGGTGGCATCACTTTTCTATACTTCTAACTTTCTATACTTCTTTCTAACTGCAGGCGTTCAGGGCATATATCTACTCAGGGAGGGCTGTAACCGCTGGAAGAAGCTTCGAAATTGCACTAAGTAGGCTGATAATAACATGGTAAAGTGACTTTGGCTAATATAATCACGCCGCCAAAGACAGTTTGATGGTTTCCCTGAAGAAGAAAGTATATAGTCCCTGCGTCGAAGGTGCCCGTCCGTGTTCTCTGTGTGTGCCTAGACGTCCACCTGCGGAATTCAGCATGAATGGAGATGACAGCAAGTAGTCGAACATAAAATAAGTGATGTACAATTGAGAGAAGAGGAGCGAATTGACAGTGAGAAAGCAACCGCGTTTTGAGAGCGCAAAAGTGAGACTGAAGAAAAATAAATGGGGATGGGCATGAATTCTGATGAAAAGTCGATGTAATGGATACTCATTAAGGTGAATTGAAATGTTTGCTAGAGGGCTAAAGCTTTGCACTATGTCCATATTTTAAATTGCGTTCAAGGTTAATTTTCAATGTTAACTTTTTTCATATCGTCAGTGTCATCACTCAAACGCACGAGGTTGATATCTAAGCCTAGTCGCTGAGACATTTTACCCTGCTCCTAATTCATTTATATCCCATAAGAACACAAATATTGCAAGAATACAGTGACCGCGTCTCTTTCAGGGCGACGTTATCGCACAAATATTGAGGATGCATTTGCCGTGCGGCATGCCTGCTGCGTACTAGCTATGGCAAACACGCAGCCATGCTTGCAGCTCTACATTTCTGGAATTCAATACCACTCAGCACTAAACAATTACCATTAGGAGCGTTTAAAAAATAACTTGTTTACCTTATTTTATAGTAATAAGTAATATGTATTTCCCTATCTCCGTTTCCTTAAAATTAGGTCTTTTCCTGTATGTGCGATTGTTAGATTTATTACTCATGTACGTTTGCGTTGTGTCTATAGCTATGTATATACTCAAATAAAGTTGTTTTGTTGCCATTTTTACTGCCATTGTTATTCTACGTTTGCGCTGTTTCTATAAGTGTCAAGCACTATTCAACGCTGTTCATTTGCCGATTTTGTGCCCTTATCAACAAGTGATCCTCTGACAGCAGGTCCCTTTTCAGCCTTGTGCTATGGGAACTCCTTCGGTATATTCTAACGCAATGCGGTTAAATTTTTGCGAAGAATAAAGAGGAAAGGGTAGTCTAGCAAGCAAGGTAACCAACGAAAACAGTGAGAAGGGGGTGAGTACACACAATATTCGATACGTGGTCTTGAGGGAGGAACATGCAGGTGTGAGCCACACTAAAGGTATGAGACAACATCGCTCGTGGCTTATACTGGCTGAGGTGTGAGGATATGCGGGGATTAGCGACTCGGCCAAAGTTAACCTAAAGTGTACCGCAAATCGACGAAAGGATCACCTCACTCAACAAAAACAACACAGAATGCACCTACCAGCGAAATTCAAGGCGGTTAAATGAACATTGGGACAATTTGTGAGTTTTTTAAAGATGGTTTTTTATGGTAACCAATAACTTCATGTGCTCTTAAAACTGACCAACCACTGTAGCTATGCCTGATAAACCATGGTTTACTGGGCCAAGTTCAACTAACAATAGTCCAGCTTTATGCGAGGTGCACCTACAGGAACAATGATGGCCACCAGTTATAAAAGCGGCTCTGAAGCAATTCTTAAAGGTAGTCCAAAAACGGTTTCCGTCACACGAAGAGGCTGTACTGCGCACATTGCACTGCAAGTACCACTGATTTTGCCATTTGTCCTCAAATTCAGCTAAAAATCGCAGGCTCTTCATTGAACAAATGACGTCGCAATGTGCACAGGTTACATTGCTGGATGCAGAACGAGCGCTTGTTATTTTGTGATCGCGGACATGTGCTCAGCTATGCCTTACCTTTTTTCTCTTCACCTCAGCAAATGAATAAAATGTAACTACCCTCCTAGAACAAGAGCAAAAGAAATGAACTGACGTAGTCAGTGCTCCCTGTGATATCGGGTCCTAAAGTAAGAGCAGGCGATTTCGTGCGGTATTTGAAATTGAATTACTAATCTGGTAGTGCGTGCAGTGCGGTAATATTACGCTCACATTTTGAGAGGGACATCCAATGGCTACCGATTGGTGCCTATCTTCAAAAACATTTTCAGCGCCCCTTTAACAAAGCCATTTGCCAGATTTGGCGGAATTCACTCCGAAAACATATTGTCTTTCTGCCGACTCATTCCGTGAGAAATAGCGAATTCGCAGACATTCGAGACGACAGCTCAACTCTTCCATAAGGTTAGGTCTATCTCTATCGCATGCTCTACTGATAATGTGAGCCTACAACAGAGTACCAATGAACACGATGTAGAACAGGTGGTATCGCTGGAGCCAACGCTTCGACAAGTGTATCTGTGTTCGTCAAAACGGCAACTGCCTTTTCGAACGTCCGTTTCTGTAAGCGATTGCACGCTTTCCCCGGTCAACAGAAGCAGAGTAGGAGAAGAGCGGCACGTCCGAACGCAAAAGAAGACTAAATAAAAAAAAAAAGAAGAACGAGAGAAAAATGCGGAGGGTGTGTTCGGTGGCAGATATTAGCGTGACTAATATAAATGAACAGAAGGAAAGACTCCAAAGAATAGGCTTGTGTACATATCTTCGAAATTCACAGTGTCCCCAGGGCTAGAAAGGAGGACGGAGAAAGGAACACATAGGTTAAGCACAGTCGTTGCACTTGCGGCATGTGTCCCCCCTCATCCCGCCCCGCACCACCCGCGCGGCACACACAGTGCATTCACCGAAAGCTTCTTGCTAAAAAAAGTGACTACACTATTTAATGCCCAAGTTCTCTCTGAACTGGATGGGGGATATGAACCTGCGAAGGCTCTCGGGAAGAAACATTGTTAGCTTGTACAGGCGAAATACCTTAACCTTTTGTCGTCTTTGCTAATCCGTCATCAAAGAAACAAGCTTTCGGTGAAATGCATTGCGTATGTGGCGCATGTCGTGCTCGACAGGAAAAGGGGGCACACATGCGACAACTGCAACTCCTGTACTTAGCCTATGTGTTCCTTTTTTGCCCTGCTTTCTAGCCCTGGGCATACACTGCATTTCCAAGATATGTACCGTGAACGGATTCTTTGGAAGCTTTCGCTCTATCCATTTATATTAGTCATGCTAACACCTGTCACTCTACTTCCCCGGCCCTCCCCCTCCCCCTTTTGTTGTGGATCTCCCCTGATGCTCTTCTCTCATTCTGTGGACAGGGGAGAACGTGCAAAGCCGTACCGAAACTAACGCTCCAGAAGGCAGTTAGTGTCCTGAAGAAAACAAGTCAACATGTCGAAACGATGACCCCAACGACATTCCTTGTTCTACATCGTTTTCAGCGATCTGTTGTTTTCAAGCCTTTATGTTCCCCTGATCTTCTCTTCTAGTTAGGTTTGCAACACAGCATGTGAACTGTGGCTTGATACCAATACCAATGAGGTTATCATAAGAGGCCTACATATACAAAAATTATATACGTAGATAACTCACTCAAGAGAAGGTCAATATTTAATGTGCGAATGCCGTAAACATACCTCTGCATCAAGTGGTTGCTGTTGCACTGGAATTGCTCGAGAGACCAAATTCATGCGAAGGTGTGTCCGTGTTACCGCAGAGAAAGTGATTCGCTAATGGCAAAGAAAACCTCGTAAGGAAAACAAGGGCACTGTCCGCATGACCTTTAATTTTATAGGAAATACCTGAATAAAGATGCATGTGAAGGGCACGCAGTCTGAGCAAGGATGACGTGATTTGGAAGTCCGCGCACAGAGCTATGCTCCTTCCATTCTAGGAAACTGATTGAAGAATACAAGATGCGCATGTGTGGAGACGAGGCCAAGGACTTCGTTCTCGGATACACCGCAAAAATTGAGGAAAGCAAGCATGAATCTCGTCCTTTTTTTACCGGTAAGTTCCATGAAGTGATCTTGTCATACCTGCCGTCCAAACAACCGTATTTTAACAGCTGAGCTATTTAAGCTTGAGTTCTGGTCGTGTCCGCCGACCCCTCAAAACTCCGCGGAGAGGGTGTGGAAGGAGCTAGGAGTGCGCAGAGTGAGAAAAAGAGACAGAGATAGACAGAGAGCAAACTATTACAGAAACAAGTAAAAGATTATCTTAGCGAGACGGAATTTCCACCCAAGTGTCCACGGCACCAAGTCGAATGTCGTAACGACTAGTCTGTATACCTACGCTGAAAGAACGTGCACTTAAAAGGACTATACGAATGCGTTTTTTTTAATTATTGTAACACAACTTGCTATGGGCGAATAAAAGGGAATCTGAGAGAGAGAAATTCAAAAGTATCAGAAGCCGCGAGGAAGAAGCCGCTTCGCTAAGCACACCTGCTCCACTTCTTATCGGTGTTTGTGATAGCAGAGATATGCTTAATTACCCTGAGAAGGACTCCTTAGGTGAGGCACAGAAGCAAAGGCATGCTTTACAAAAAACAAATGGGACCTGATAGCAGCCAGTAAAAAAAAGGTAGTGAACACATTAAAGGACACAACACGAATTGGAATTTAGTCAGATCTGCTGCAAGAACCAATAAGGCACTAATTTAACCAGGGCCCCATCGTGTAAGTCCGAGGGCAAAAGTGCCAACGACCATGCAGATTTACTGAATTTCATTTTGTCCGGTATTCGTTAAGAGGACACTAGTATGATACGAGACGTGACGTGACGCATACTGCGACCGTGCGGGGATCAAAAGTTAGCCATCCTTCTTTCCGGATTCCAACCCGTTCTTTTGTCTTCGCTCTATTCTCTTACATAGTGCTGCGGTCGTCACTTCACGTCACGTCAAAAGACGTGACGTGACGACCGCAGCACTATGTAAGAGAATAGAGCGCAGACAAAAGAAGAACGGGTTTGAATCCGGAAAGAAGGATGGCTCGGGAATCGGCGGGCGACCTCACTCTGAGATCAGGAATACCTCCCGCTGTCCTCGGAAGCGCCCTGGTAGTGCAGGCACTGCGCTTCTGATTATGTGGGCTGTCGGTCTACACCGGGAGCCCTCATGAAACACTACAGTCGAACTCCGCTATCTGCGGAGCGATTCACTAATTGGTCCGATACTCGCAAATCAGAAATACCTCGCCTGCAGCCTCAGCTGGCTCCTTCGACTGCGTGTGTTATCATTCTGGCTTGGTCGGGATCGAGTATCTCGCTCGCGCCCAGAACTCGACAACACGACCCACAGCACCAGCGACATGTTCGCATCTCCCGAACCACCCGCTCTTCCCTGGTTACAACCCGTTCTTCTTCCTTCTCTTATTTTTCTCCAGCTAACTTCGTGCGACCTTCCAATCAGTCCCTCGTTCCCTCCAGTGGCCATGCCACCGTGCCCCAACGTCGCTTTTCTTTTTCGATGCTCGAGCCTCTTACATAGTGCTGCGGTCGTTGCCAGCCTTCACGGGCACTCGCACCACTTCACTCTTGACCCCCGCACCGGCCGCACTGTGTCTTCCAAAAAATTCACTCACCACACGCGACCAGATATTCTGCCTACGAAATCAAATATTCTCGATGCATTTTAATGTTTTGCGTAAGGGAAAGAAAAATGATGCGGGGTATGCTGTCGAAAGAGAAGCACACGAAAGACGAAAAAAAAAACGATTGCAGCGATTGCATGGTGGACGCTACTCGTAAATGTTTTGGTGTAGTAGTGACGACACCAAGCGAAATTGGTGGGATAATAAACAATGTACTCACCAGCGGCAACTAAACTTGGGAGTCTCCTAACAATTTTTTTTTGCTTCAAGCGCAGTGTAAAGAACCATGCCATTCATCTTCAGTGATTCACAAAGATCAGCGCGCAGCCTGAGGGGAGCTTCACGTCTGAGGCCGCTGAAAGCTGTCACACTGTGCTTAATTAATTTGACCTAATATTTTTTACACGTGTTCTTTGGTGCTCGAATGCTTCATATGAAATTTAGTTTCCCAATGGAAGAGATCTATCAATTACCGAAGCCTTTCTTGGCTCTTTCGAAGCGGAATACGAGTGTGGGGTGTGCGCTCTCTACCAAAACAATCCCTCTGTTTCGCCCTACCAAAATGGGCGTACAGCCATGCTATTAGAAAAGCACCACGACCGCGATAACTATTACGTAAGCGTCATTATTCAACTGATATTAGGCGACAAACACCACAGGCGATGTTAAACCACTCCGCTTTTGCTCCTATTGGCCGAATGGCCAGGGAAGCTGGAGCCTCTAGTACCACGGTAACCACGAACAACATGTCCTTGTATGACCCTCTTCGACGACCTCTGGCGAACCGCGTCGTCACACTTCCTTTGTACTTAGACGCCCTTCGAAGCTGACACTGTTGCGTCTGGAGGGCTCTGACCAAAAGCCAACTCGCTGCGCTTGTGAATCTTGTGTCGCATTCTGCGGAGGACATAACATGGCGGAACTGTGGGCAGCTCCATCATGCAGCTCTGTGGCACTGACAGGCATGCGCCTGCATGCTAGCGATATGACACATTGCGGGCGCGCCACTGTGTGGTTTCGACCGTTTTGCTCGCATGGTCCCAGCCACCACAGCTCGTCTCATCGCTTTCGCCGCCCTTTCCCAAAAGAGACTTGAGGGGGATCACAACCCCCTGTCTTGGATGGCGGTCACCAAGGCATCTTTGTTATTGCACGACAAATGTTTCTATAGTTGATCCTAGCAAAGAACCTAGGGATGACGTACTATTATGCGACGAAATGGACGCTACCGAGATGCGTTACCCAAGAAACTTCAAAAGAACCCCAGGCGAGCGAAATTTCTGGAGCGTTCCAATACGTTGCGACTCATAATCATATCCTGGTTTTTTGACATTAAGCCCCAAGAAAGAACCATCGTCAAATTGCCCAGTAAACGGCTCTGTGTAATATAGTCAGGTCAGGCTAAAGATATCTACTTCTCATGGAAGGCCCTAAGCTCTTGACCTGATGGTGACTTCTACATATATAATGGAAATTTAAAAAACCTGAATGCTCTTCCGCTTTTCCTTTTCTTGCCGTTAATATCCTGGCATTTCTTCAAGGGCAACCAACTGCGTCAGGCTTACCCGCAGCGCTTTCCCAGCCCAACTACACTATTCGCCAGAAGAATGGGTAATCTACCCATAGCAGTATGTGAGCTGCTTGGGCCCAGCGACACGAAGCCAGCTTTCTCACAGCCAGTATTACAGCAGCTGGGGGCCCGCACCACCACCTGCCCTTATGAAACGCCCGGAGTCAACACTCCCTGGAGTGCTTCGTGTTCCTCCTCCGCCGTGGTTTAGCAGAACATTGAGGAGGAAAAACCTCCCACGAACTAACGAGTACGCGGGAAACGTAATTGCTCGCACTGTGCTTCCATTATATGAGTGCGTCCGGATGTCCCACCCTGGCTCTGCAACTCTCCATCTTTACGGATATGCTATCGAGCTGCAAAAAGCGGCTGCAAAGGTTCTTTTTAATTTATGCCAAAGCCCATTTCCCTGATGCACGGAGCCAACAGTGAAGCCCACACGCCGCCAGCTGCTGTGTTGGGGCGGCGCTCCTGGCGGTTTCTTCTATGGACAAACACCGTCATCAACGTCATCATTTTCTTCATAACCACCACCTTCGTTGTTTTAATCGTCATCACCACCCTAATTAAGGGCATTGATGGACGAAGGCCTCTGGAGCGATTTGCAATATGTCTTATCCTGAGTAGGTTGGTTCTACTTTTAGCCCTGCGAATTTCTTGATAGCATAGGTCTACCTAAGTTATGCTTTTTTCTACTCCAATTTCCATCTCAATCTTCATTCTCTTCTTCTTGCTGTCGGCCTGCGTCGCCACAAATAATCCCCCCACTAGACACTTGCAGCTTCACTACAGAAAAATCCTGCAGATCCCACGCATTGTGGGAATCGGTGCCAAGCGAAACAGGTCAGCGAGGGAATTGCCTTTTACTAGTTCAACTAGTATTATGTGTAGCATCAAAGTCTTTGAGCAAAGTGCATGAGTCTGTGTATGCTCAACGGGGGCTAACCAGGAATCTCGACACTATAGTGGCGGCTAAATGTCAGCTTATGTTAGGACGTAACCATGGCACTCATGTTATTGAACAGCACAGGCATCTGTTTTACCGAAGAGGAACGCAGGATACAGTGCACTGATGCGTGTGGCATGAAAGTATGTTGAAGTGTTCCTAACGAAACGGGAGAAGCTGGACCTTCCCCACGGCAAGGAGAGGACGTTAAGGAAGGCCTGAGTTGTCCGCATCTGCTTTTTGTTTCCTTTCCTGTTCCCTTTCTCTTTCTGTTCCTCAATTCTTTCCTTCTTTTCATTTCATTTTCCTTTCCATGTTTCTCTTTCGTCGTAACTCTCGGCCTGTAGTTCCTGTTTTTTTTTGCCTAACTTCAGTCTCTCTTTACTTCTTGGCATCTTTGACCTGATCTTTCTTATTTCACAGTTGGAAATTGCAAGCGATTTGTAAGGCTCTGATCTATTCGTATCTGCATTTGCCTAGCGTGTACTGAAGAGTCTGTCTGCACACGTCCCGGGCGCTTGTCTCGCGCTGCGTATATTTCTTCCTGCACTTAAACACCACTTCAATGGGCGCGTATGATGCACCGACGTTGGCCGAGCGAGTTAGAGTGCTGATCTAGCAGTTCGGTGGTGGGTGGTTTAAATCGGCATCCGACTGTGGATTTTCACTTTTGCAGGGATGGAGTTTCTGCATTCACAATGATGGAAACTAGCCTAAAGAAGCTTCGCTTCAAAGTTATGAGCTCACGTGTTGTCTACATGATGCATACCGCAACATGACGGGAAAGCAGCGCAAGAACAACATAATAGAGAGAGAAGAGGACATGTGTGCTCGGTCGTTCTCGTGCTCTTTTTCCGCGAAGCTACGGAGCAACTCGTCCGAGCATCCGTTTCACCTCAGCATGTCCCAATTCGCCTGCATGCACGTACGTGCATGGCTAGCATGGCCGAGATATCACAACTTCAATCATTTGGCATGCTTCGGTTTTGTAGCGAGAGCTACACTGGCCGTATTATCGCTGTTTCGCTGCGGTCGGTGGCCACATCGCTAGCTGAGCCGCTGCCTAGCAACCGCCGTAGCTGGCTGCGCAGCTCACCGCGTTAGCTCACAGGACATCATAGGAGGAGCCGATGAAAACTCGTTGTAACAACGCCGTCTGCGTTAAGGAAAGCCCTCCGTGCCATTAAGGAAGGCCTCCGCGCCATCAGAAATATGGAGCTTGTGCCATAAAAATGAAATTCGCCATCTCCTTCGACGATGTATTGAGTTCTTCTAGATATGAGAGCGTGGATTTGAGCGGTGAAGTATCATCGTTTTGCTTTAGACTGCCCGCTTGCTCTGGCAGGCAGCGGTGCACGTAATGGCGTCAAAAGCACAGGGTGGCTCCTGTAAGAAGCCGCTGGAAATCTTCAAAATTCATTCTCAGGAAAACCCAATGCCTTGCAACCTCGTGGCTTGGCATAAATTGTTGTAGTACCGAGGAGAACGTACGCCGAAAATTTGACTGAGACCTGTGGACAATGAAAAGGTTGCCCGAGGTGCCCTTTAGGTGTATTCTAATAAGATGTAAATGATGTTGTTTTAGTCCTTGGTTCACGGAGGCTGTGCGAAATTCAAACAGTTGTAGCACACCTGCATACAGCGGCCCGACCACTGCTAGTACGCGCTACACGTGATTTTAATCGTAACGCGCACTACGAGTACATCGTGTTAGTGATATAATGATCAATGTTCGCCCACGGACTGGTATGTGTCATCCGTGCATGAATGTGACAGTGAAATTGGCACTATGGTAACGCATAAGCGGTGAACTCGAAACCACGACAATCAGCAGTGGAATCTGGACTCCCGAGCTCAAGGCCCAAAGTCGAGCGATATTTCCGCCGTTCTGTTACTCAGGCCTAAAAGCCCTAAGAGAAATCTTAAAATGTTTCTATAGTTGTGATAATGTTTAAAGTCTTGTAATGTTTATTGACGCAATGTGATTCTTCTCTGCACTCGTTAACTACGGTGTAGGTCGGAGTTACTACGAATATTTTAAGAATGACTTGCAAATGCCTATAACGGCACTCTCTTGCTGCGTAAACAATAAATAT
This sequence comes from Hyalomma asiaticum, assembly GCA_013339685.2. NCBI lineage: Eukaryota > Metazoa > Arthropoda > Arachnida > Ixodida > Ixodidae > Hyalomma > Hyalomma asiaticum. The sequence goes on along the minus strand of JABSTT010003882.1, from coordinate 8,512 downwards.
TCGGGCAAAATACGATAAATTGATTCTGACAGAAACGTCATAGCTGCTGTAGTGCCGCCGGTGCTTAAGTAGCTGGACGTACGTCTATAATAAAGGCATCATTTGCAATTTCATGAGCTGTTCAACCATTCCAGGGCATGTTCATCTGTTACCTTAATGTTTCAGTAATTGTAATGCTGAACTTCTCATGCCCAGTATTCTTTGTTCTGGTGTTAAAGGCATACAGCGCACAGTGCAGGTCGTAGGATGAGAACTGGATAAGACGATCATGGCCCCGTTAATTTTGTTATGCAGCAGTAGATAAGCAAAAAAAAATTACAAGCTACGAGAAATAGCCGCATATCTCCTTCTTCGCTGGAAATGGCATCGAAATACGATGGTCTTCTGCCGCCCTTCATAAGTAGCACCCTCTCTTTTCCCCTTCCCATCCTTCACGAACTTCCCCTCCCCCTTCCCATGATGGATGCAATGGAGGTTCGCTGAATTCAATTCTAACTTCCCGCGTTCGCCCTGCTCTCGCGCCATCTCTTGGGCCCTTTTATTACTGTTGGTATAAAGCCGTCTACAGCGCCGCTGCTTCTCTCGGCTTGTTTTCAACGCGTAGGGTCTCTTCACACAATTACTAACCCGTTGATTTTTCATTTAATAACTCCCACACCAGTACGACGTGAATTTATCAATTAAATAAACTCTGCGGATCATGATTATGTACGCATATTGTGCCTCAAATAGGCCTGAGGCTTCCTATGCGCTGCATCATGGGGAAGAGTATGACACCGTGCTAAGAGCAGTAGCAGCTTGCTGATGCTTGACTGGTCCGTTCAATTGGTTTTCGCTCAGTGGTTGAATCGACTAACAGACGGACACACTGACAAACTTTTTCACTTTTAGATTACCGAAGAAAACTATCCCCTTTAATAATGGCTCCTCGGTACTCGAGCTTAGCACTGTGATGTTCATGTTATACAACTGGCCTCCGAATTGTTAAACGCCGTGTTGCGAAGGCAACGTCGCTGGAGCCAACGTTTCGACAAGCGAACTTCTCTTGGTCAGGCAGAGAAGTCCACTTGTCGAAACGTTGGCTCCAGCGACATTTCGTCTCCTACATCGTTTTTATGATTCAAGCCTCCATCTTCCCCTTAGTTTTTCTCCTTGTAAGAGTCCGCCGAAGTTGACACTAGCAGCGCGAAATCTGGAATGTGTAATAGCACTCACGTGAGCAACAGTTAGTTGAATTCAACCATGCGAGTTTGAAACTTTCAAGAAACGCGAAAAGTAATCACTGCGACCAGATGCCATTCTATCAACAGCGTCCGTCCGTGTTTGCTAATATGCAATCCTACTAAGAAATACACGATTTCGCATGGCCGTGTTGCTGGAATTTCCTATATTGTTCGATGTAGCTTTCGGGTGAAATTTTGCGCACTCTAGTTATGCTGACAGCACACTATGTGAAGATAGACAGGTTGAAGTAATAGCCTTGAAGGTCGAAGATCCGAGAGAATTCAGTGAAGAGTCAGTGATCATGCTGTCTTGGAGGAGTCGGAGAAGTTTCACTTGGCGATAGAGAGCGAGCTTGATGTGGATCATCCTGCCGGAGTGGTAGTGTGGCCGCGGAATAAAACACATCCCGTACGCATATTAGAAGAGAAGCTCCGGCGAAGATGAAGGTTTGAATCGTATAACCGAAAGCTAAAAACGATGAAGAACAGGTAGCGCCGCCGGAGACAACGTTTCGACAAGTGGTCTTGTCTTCGCCAGGACGGTTGCCATCCTACAGCAAGTTCACTTTTCGAAACGTTGCTTCCAGTGACAATAAAGACAAGTTCACTTGTCGAAATGCTGGCTCATGGGACATTCCTTTGTTTCTCCATTGTTTTCAGCGATCTGTTAAACCGTACGCATATGTAACATTTCGAGAGGTTGCATTGCTCGTGCATGCGGTCACGATGCCCTTATTCATAGAAGATGAACGACTGGGACTCCAGAGAGATTGTCAATGTTGGGCTGGTATTCTAAGCATGGAAGCGAAGTGATTACACGCCGGTGGCATTATCTGGACGCTCCCTCACGAAAGTGTATCGAAATTAGCACATTTTGACGAGGCCTAGGAGTCAAACAGACATTTTGTGCAGGTGCAGTGCATGGTGGAGAAGTAGGGGCCATTAGCGCACGTGCGCATCAGACATGGTCGTTTCGGGCGCCGACAGTTTTTCGGAAGCTGCATTGTCTTCTCCGAAGGTTCGGCGTCCGCTGAGATGCGTTGCGAAGTCGTCTTCCGCGGCCTGATCCGCAATAGATCTATCCGCTTAGAGCTTTCGAAGGCGCACTGAGACATTAGTTGTCACTTTTTCGCCACTTTTTTCATGTCTGAGTTCCACGGTCTGCCCTTCTTCATTGAAGCGTGCGTGGTGGATATCCTACCTGGCCCGCAAGCTGTCCCTCAATTTGCTAGATTGATAAGTCGTTTGGCTCCGAGTGTGTTTGGGTGTGCACGCATGTGCGCTGCATCGGTTGGTGGCTGAGGATGCGCCAATAGCAATCTTTATCGACGTCGACTCCACGTTGGCGCATTTTTCAAAATGGTGATAAGTGTAGCGTAAGGGTGTCCTGGACGGGGTGCAGAATAAATTGGGTATACGCTCCCTGTTATTCATCTGAATGATTCAATGTATCGGGAAGTCTGATGCGGTAGGGCCTTTAGCGGTGCCTATTTGGAACCGTTTCAACTCGTGTGCGTAAGAATAGTGAAATGGAGGCACCATATCAAAGTCGCAAACGCGGCTCTTAAAGGGACCCTGAAACGGTTTTGACGATTTTGTGCAAACATGGTGATCCGGTAGAGCGGGTCACTAGGACCATTACAGGACAGATTTTAGCGCTGTGCGTAAAGTGTGTAATTTACAATAAGGTTTTGAACACGCGTATCGCAAAAGGTCGCAGCGGCTCGCCAAAAAGCGTTTTCAAACGCCCCCGTCATCGAGCGATAGAATGAGAGGTCGCTGATTGGCCCCGACCCAAGTGACGTGCACGTAATTTTCAAAACCTAGCTGCGAACAACGTGCTTCTACAACGTACTCCTTCGTTTCAGCCAAAGGTATCATCGCGGCATCTGGCGGCGTCACACGAGTCGCCGGCGCTCTATTACCGAGGCTAGCACTGCCGAGGCGGGCGACCTCAGTGAGGATATCGGGGCGCTATGTCACTACGGGAGGCTCGGCAGAGCGGCTGACGCGGCAGGCGCTGTCGTCGCTAGCGCGCACTCCGCAGCAGATCGAGTTGAGGAGGAACAGCAGTGGTAAGGAGGAAGGCGACAGAAATAAGCCCATAGCTGCCTTAGTGCATTGTGCTTCGCTTTATTTATGGTGTGAATGATTTCGCAATTGTGTTGCCTAATCAGTGACGCAATGTCAAAAAAACGTTTCAGGGACCCTTTAAGGACCATTGCAGGAAGTAGACGGCTTGCATTCCAAAGTGCGGCGATTTCTCTTTGAATAAAACATAACCGAACCAGAGCGCATGCAGATGAGCGACTTTGTGTGTGAACGATGTACTTGTGTGCACACGGGATGCTGTGGGCATTACTGCATTAGGGCGGCTATTCCTGCTATAGTGAGAGAGTGCGCCACCGACTATTGTCGCGGGATGAGGTCGCACCCCCAGCGTTCTTCCGCAGTTCGATCAACACGCGGATTCTTTTTTAATTGGGTAAAGGGTACCGAGGTTGGAACGAAGGTCCTTTGGGACGTGAAGCGAATGCTGTACCTGTACGCCACTGCTGCATGGCCAGAACCGGGGTAATGGGATATCCATGGAACAGTCCTTTGCCTTGCAGGAGGCGTAGCCTGCCGGATGATGATGATGATGATACTGACTACGTAGAAGATATAGGGTCGACCATAGCGTATCATTTAGCTTTGTTCAAAGCCTTCTTGTGTAATTGGCATATTTTTTATGCTGGTTATCAGAACTTCATTCGTCCAAAGAGTGCGGTAAGTGTGGTGCACAAGCACCCTCATTGGACGTCTGCAGCTCGGCTATGCACAATACATTACTTCTGATATATTAAAGATGATCCTTCACGTAACTACCGCTTTTTTCTGAAGTGTGTGTAGCATGGCCATTTTCCTCTGAAGGTGCTCAATACGCTATACATCCCAGGTCTCCGGTAACATCGTATTATTGCAGTAAAGCACACTTGAATTCCGGAGTTCAAGGTAGAACTCTACGAGAAGAAGTGAATCAGTTCTTTGAAAGCGCTAACACTTAAAAAACAAACGACGACAACGAAAATAACCAGATATCATGCCGAAACATTTTAAAAGTGGTAAAGAACATATTCATTCTGTGAATTATGCCACCAACGAGATACAATCAGCCGTGAAAGGGGGGCTGTATCAAAGGAAATGAACTAATGCTTTCCTATGCGCAGGACATAGTGCATGTGCTTAAGAAACGCACGGAAATATTTTAGTATTTCAAAGGACGTAGTGCAGTCATGCTTTAAACTCTACACTTGAAACTTATGCCACCGAACGACCGATATAATCAGATTCGATCACTACGAGCAATTACTATTGCCGACTTGGGCAACAAAAGACGGGGGCTTCAGAAATGGTATAGATTTCATAGAGTGGCATGCTAGGTATATCAAGTAGCAGAACATTTGAAGAATAGAAATCTCGGGACACTACAAAAGCAATATTTCAATATTTATTATTTACCAGTGAGCTGGAAAAGAGCGAGTAGTTCATATAGCAGAAAAAGAGAGATGTAAAAGCTATGAAGTAGTACATCCCCAATTGACCACTCTCGAAAACGCATAAGATATCTACAAACAGAATCTCAATAACTGTAAGAGTCTCCCTTGAATTCTTTGTAACGGAAAGAGTGGTCCTTTCTTTACCGGTAGATGCTTGGATATGAGAGCGAGAAATATAGTGGTAATTGTTGATGTAGCGTCTGGCGATTGTACGGCCAGCTGTTTACAAAGCAAAAAACGAAAAACTGACATGGTGAGTGATGTTGCCACCGAGTAAATGATGGATAACTGTACTGATGACGTCTTAATGCCATTCCTGCCGTCAAAAAGCCGGCACAGGATGTGGCGGCACCGCTTTGTATAGTCGCATGACATGAGTATCCACTTGGCATGGACCACAGAGTAAGGCAACATTATCTTGCTGCGTGGCATGGACTTAGGCTACTCCCCTAACTCCCAACACAGAAACTTCAGTTGCAATGCAGGCGCGTAAGACTTCTAAAGTGCGTCTCAAGATTTCGCTGCGTCCTGAAAATAAACTCATTCGCCGAGACGTGGAACAAATCTTCTGGACTTATCACTGCACGAATTAGTGGCTCCAAATTTTTTGATGCACTACATTCGAAAAATAAATATTAGAAAGCTACCTCATAAAATTCACGTTTCGAACGTGATTGCTAGCGCTGCCACGAATTACATCCACTGCATACCTGGTTAACTATCGTTTCGCCGTTCTTTATTAACTAAAGCCAGTGAGAAATTTAACCGATGACATTTCCTTTCACACTTCTTAAAGACCTATTTTATCATTTAAACGCAAAGTTGCGTTGAAGCATAGCATAAATTTTCAAATTTTGCATTGGCAGCATAAGCTGTGTTATTCGAGGTACTGGCAGAGCCTCCGCAATCCTAAGAGAGGTAGAGCATGCGTCAAAAAATCGATCGATAAGCAAATATTGACAGCCTTTCTGAGGTTGTGTCCAATGTCGGAGTGGTTTTTGTGCAGATGACTACCTTGTAGACAACATAAACGGAGTGCTTTTGGCCGGTACTACTACCATAACTGGCATGATGACTTGGCACATGGTGAATTTTGCCAGGAACCCAGACACAGTTCAAGCGCGAGTACAACGTGAAATCGGCAGCCTCATAGGACAGGAACGCCTTCCAACATGGGAGGACCGGAAACAGATGCCGTACACCTTGGCCTGCGTCTGCGAAATGAACTGATGGAAGACGGCCATCACGTTCGGGATTTCAAGAACGTAAGGCTGCGCACATGGTAAAAGCGCGCTATTCACGACACGAAGCAAATATACACTGCACGAACTTCGAGACAAGAATCAAGGAACCGCAAAAGTGCCCTTCGACTGGGTGTCAGATTCCTTACATTTAAAATGAAAAAAAGACCCCTTGAGCTACAAAACATTTGACAAAATCCATTTGAGAGAGAAGTCGTCTGTATGTAGAGCTTTTCGTTGGAGACATGCGCTTTAGGAAAGTGAGACAAAAACAAGCCAAGTAGAAAACTACAATACGAACGCATTGAAATGATGTGCAGGACAGAACGGTAAACTTTTGTTTCAGACTCTACTTAACATCGCGGTTTAGGTTATTATGCAGTGTTAGCATATTGGATAGCGCATATCTCCAGGATAAAGCCCACCCTCCATTGCCATATATGTTAGGCCGCATTGTTTTTGTTCAAGGATGCTTTATGGAGTAGTGTAATGGCCAGAACCTGTTAATATCGCAAAAACACAAGAATTTAGCGTCCACTTCACAAAATAACTGTTCTTCTCGGGGTACCGCAGCCACAATCAATTGTGGGGTACTCCGCCTCAACCAGATGTTAGAGCTACTACGCCAGCCCTGTACATCAAATAGGCACGTCATTATCTTTCTGGGAGAAGTGGAATAGCAGCGCAACATTGGCGCGACATCTGCGAACAACCTCATCCCCAAAACCGGTTTGATATCTCGATTAGTAACAAAAATTCAAATTTACCTGGCGCTGTCGAACTTTTGTAAGGCCTACACTGATATAACCTCAGGTGTTTTTGTAACCTAGCAGCACGGGTATGAGGCACGAGCTGATGCGATACTGCAATAGGAAGAAAAATCAATCATGCGAGCTTTCTTTGATATGTCATGAATTTTTCGATTTCATGCTCCCAATGTCATACTTCCAAAACACAAAGCTGGTTTGAAATTATTTTAAAAAATCGGCTATAGTTATTGGGTAAAAAAGATGGTGCGAGTCAATTTACCAATGGTTTCCTGTCATAAAATTCTGCAGCAATAAGTGTTTTCTTCCTCAGCTTCTGCTATGTGTGTTCGCGACCCAGAAGCTCCCAATATTTACAGCACGCAATCTCACTAGTAAGGGTGGTATTTATCATGTCCTTTGTTGTGATCAGGGACAAACTAACCTGATGAAACTGCAGGGCAACTTTAGAGAAAGCCATTTTTCGACAAGGCGCGCCAAGGCACTTCCTCGTCGCCTCTTCCCTTTCCTTGCTTCTATAGCTTACTGTATGAGGCAGGACTGAGAAAGTAGCCAAAGGTACTCGACCAGCCACTGTTGTAAATTGAGTTGATGAATGAATGCATTTCAGCGCTCTTATGCACAAAACTGCTTAAAGGAAGCATCAGCCTTGCTTTGCCGCTTTTCGCTAGTAGTAGCGTTAGACTTATTTCTTGTGGCGAACGATAAAATGACGTACTTCCTAGGCATACAAACGCACAACGTTGCCATGAGCCGCATGCCCAAGCCTAATTGGCCAAGGAAGAGGTACAACACACAAATTTCTGAGGGAGACTTGAAAGTGCTTCATTGTATTACAGTTTCTGTTCTGTAAAAAAGAAAAGAGAAGTTTTGTGAGAGCCTGCTGATCACTTAAATTAAGGATAAATATTGTTATGAGATGAGAACGCCAAAGTGTTTCCTTTGGCTAGATTGTCGTCGCAACGAATGGGGGGGGGGGGGGGGTGCTGCAAAGTGGTGTTGCCGAGTTTTGTTATAAAGAATGAGGCAATGTGGGAGGTCGGATTTTGTTTATTTACATGGTTTGATGCCATCAACGTGGTGTCGACACTTCACATGTCCCCTTCTATTTCGTTGTCCGGGCCGTATATGCAGATATGCCGGGGAAGGTCTCGGGCATATCTAAGTAGTACGACCACCGCGAAGTTGTGGGCGGTGTCATTAGATAGTCCCCGGTGTCGTCACCCTCTTATCGTTCCGATGACGGCATACTTGGGCCGGGGTACGTAGACACTACCATGGCCTTGTGATCCGAGTAGGTGGAGACATACATCACATCTCGCACTATGTATAGGTCGTTGGTGAATGCGAGATCGATGCACGTACATCTCGGCGTCGTAATGGCCTCAGTGGGCGTCTTGAATTCTGGATTGAATTCGGCCCGCATGGAGGCGAGAAACTATGGGCTAGCTGGAGCGTTGGCGCGCCGAGTGTGGCTACGGCATCGCCCCGCAGGTGGGCGCGCGCTTTCGCCAACCCAGCGAAGAAACGGGGCCACGCGGCCGCAAGCTGCTGCAGGGAGCAGCAGCGCTGCGGACCGGAGCGCGCGCCGACTGCCTCTGCCGCGAGTGTTAGCGCCGGCGTCACTTACGGTGGGAGAGGTAACGTGCTTTCTGGGCACGGCTTTCGCGGACAGGAGCTGGGCGCGCGCTGTCGCCAACTTAGCCAAGAAATGCTTTCGCGTTAAAACGCGGGATTCATAC